>CACSLK010031655.1:5302629-5325406 GCA_902706635.1 Striga hermonthica | reverse complement strand
TAACTCCAAATGACTTAAACTGACATGATATGGACATAGTTACCAAGTTATCCTGAAAACATGAATTTTTGTACAAAAGGTGGTACATGGCCGTGGCGGGATCTCGTGCGCCGCCTGACGGCGTCGTCTTTCGACCGAACCCACTTTTCTCTTGGCAAATCATACATGACTGTACAAAAAACATGATTTACTGAATAAAAATAACATGAAGTGTTTGAAGGATTTGAACTTAACCTACTTGACGCACATGTACGGCCTGTGGTGCGCTACATGCGCGACCACGTCCCGTGGCCGAACCACCGAGCAAAACCTGCACATACTACCGAACACATGACCCTAACTGTACATGAATAACATACAGGGACTGAGTATGCCACAATTACTCGAAAGATCTCACACCAACATATGAATACACTCGCTATAGCCACACGCGCGGCCGCATACGAAACATGACTAAGACACGAACTTAAGTTGCAATCGAAACTAAACATGATGCTATTATCATAACAAAATGAGGGCTGGTCCTACCTCTTAACTGCTCGATAACCTCCGCTAGGTGCGACTTTCGTGCATGAACTACGATCCTTCGGCGTGCGGTGGACTAGTTGTGCGGTGGGTGCTCGCGTACGGTGTGCGGTACTCTAAGCTTCCTTGCGTGTGGTACTCAAAAATTTTACTAACTTCCCTCTTTATAATATATATGCTGAATAATACTTGCGGGAAAGTGGGAAAATTTTTCATCCCTAAAGCTCCTTTTATACTAAAACCGAGAGAAAAATTGGATGATGAGGTAGTGATGTGGACTCACTTCCTTGGTGCCACTTTCCACAAAATAGGAGTTCAAAACTTATGACTCACCTCTTAATCTCTCTTCTTAAGCCACGTATAAAGTCTAAGGAGAAGGAATGATTTATCTTTCTTATGAAGAATTTCCCACACGGCTTTAAAACAAATTTTGAAATGGCTTACAACTTTTGCCATTTAAATTGTGATTAATTGCTAATTAATCACCTCATTATGCTTAATTATTTAATTAAACATAATGCTTAATTATCAAAATTATTCCAAACGTAAACGGGACGTCGAAAATAATTTCGGGTAATCTCGACTGAAAATAATTAATTTCGAAAATAATAATCGACAACATTATTATATCGGAACTGAAGCATGATTTATACTAATAAACTGACGGGATATTACATACGGAGAGGTTGAGATAAAAAAAAAAAACAGAGAGTACTTTGTGTATTCAATTAGTGAGTATCTCGGGAATTCTTTTATGCAAGGCTTTGTGCTATCAAAGGTACAGGTGCCGGAGGATCAAATGGCCATGGCCTGGAGTTAGATTCTTTGTGATTCTTATGGACATAATCATACAGGGCAAGCCTATGTAATTAACACTTTTCACGTTTTGGTTCTACATAAAGGGCGTATTCGTTTCCAATCTCATTCTCTATTGATTTGTTTTAATTTCTTGTTTTAGTTTCTATTTCGAATTTATTAATCTTCTGATTGTAGTACTATACACACTTAAAGAGCTTATGTGTTGTGGGAGTTTATTACTAATTGTTTGTAATATTTTTGTTGTATTTTTCATTATATTTTTGTTCTTCTTTTCCCTTCATTTTTCCTTGTTTTAGGTCCTTTCATGAGTTTTTAGTTCGTTTTGTGTTTTATTATGTGTTTTGTTCCATTTTAGTTTTCTTTGTGTTTTTCGTGTGTTTTTCCCGTTTTTCTTCTTGATTGAATTGTGATATTCATGTTGTTATATTTATGATGTATCCTTGTGTTACCATCCCTCTAAAAAAAATGTGAATAAGATGTGAGTTTGCAAGAAAGTACGGATTAGGCTCCTATTGTTTTGGTCCATTTTATGGAATAAGATAATGAGCCTGGGAAACCGGTCTAGGAGACTCGAGGAAACCCCTCGAGGATAAACCTAGATAAGAATCATCCGGAAACCTTGTTTGGAAAAATGTAGCTCACGGAAAAAAAATAGTAATTAAATGATCTTGTGAGAGTTGAAAGGACTAGACTCCGCTTGATACGAATAGTCTCATTCGAGATAGATCGGGTCAATGAGTACGGGAAACTGGCCTAGGACACTCGGGGACAAACCCTGAGGGTAAACCTAGGCAATTATCGTCCTAACGATTCTCATCCGGAAAAAAATGTCTCATAATAAATAAAAATAATAAAAAGAGGGAATTGGACTTGTTGGTTTGGTTCTTATTGTTTCCTACATATTGAGTAAACCATTTCAAGTTTTTTTGCACGTGTATTTGTAAAAAAGTAGTTTGAATCAAGTAAATCATTTGTAGAATGACTTGGACAAGTTTTTGTTTCGTTTGAACTCATTTTGTGGGGACCGTGTTTTCAAATTTGAGTTGAGTTTTATGGATAACCGGAGGAAGATGAGAGTTTCATTTCGCATGATTATTAACTTTGGACTTTTCGATCTTTCTTCTCGAATTGCTTGTTGTTTGGTTTGCTTGAGGACAAGCAAAGAGTTAAGTGTGGGGGAGTTGTTTGTAATATTTTTATTGTATTTTCATTATGTTTTTGTTCTTCTTTTCCCTTCATTTTTCCTCGTTTTAGGTCCTTTCATGAGTTTTTAGTTCGTTTTGTGTTTTATTATGTGTTTTGTTCCATTTTGGTTTTCTTTGTGTTTTTCGTGTGTTTTTCCCGTTTTTCTTCTTGTTTTTCATGTGCAGGTCGGAGGCATCGTGAGGGAATGACATGGACCGGGAAATCATGGTTGTGTAGATAGACTCGTTGGCTACACATAGGAAAAAACGGAATTTGGTTTCGAGTTCGGATGAATCCTGACGGAATCAAAATGTGAAGCCGCACAAGTTGCCGACCCTTTAATGGTTGGAAATTCCACATAATTTGTACTTTGGGCAAAAGTGTGGTTTGCAAGCATCACTGGATAGAGGGGTTTGTTAGCTACGCATAGGAAAAAACGGAACTCAATTCCGAGTCCAAACGAGCCCAAACGAGCAAAAACCGTGAAGACATGCAAGCTGCCGGCATTGTAGCGGCGCTACTTAAGTAGCGGCAGGGGTAACCTTTTCTCTGTCGGCATAGTAGCGGCGCTACTACCCTAGTAGCGGCGCTACTACCCCTTTTTCTGCCAACTTATGATTTTTAAGTTCATTTTTAGTGATGGTTGGTACCCTATCTCTTCAATCTCCTTCAATGGCGTGAAAAACACCATAAGATGACATTTTCAGCTATTAATCTTAAGCAAGAAGAGGGATCATTTAGCTATTAAAGGGGAGCATTTTCCAAGCTTGAGGATAATCCTTTTCTTCTTCATTTTTTCACCTTCCATGCATTGAAGAAGGAGGGGTCCTTCCCCTTCTCTTCCATATCTTTCTTTTTTTCTTTTATTTTCTTTGTTCTTATTGTATATTTCTTCATTTTGTATTTAGATGAAGTTTGGATTGTGGTTTCAACATTGATTGTAAGTTCTTCTCATTTTAACTCATGAATAATGGTTGAATTGAGATTATTTGTAATTTGTGTTGAATTTATGTTTTATAGCTAAATCTCTTGCAAGGGATAAGGGATTTTAATGTTTATACCTAAATTGTGATTATATTGTGTAAGAGCATTCAATTTATGCGAGATAAACTCGATTAAGATTTATGTTTGTTATGCTTGCATGAGAAATATTGTCGAAGGATGACACTTCGATTTGCGATTGAATTTCAATTGGATATGAATTGTTTGAGCATGATGAATTTGAATTCCTTGAACTAGTTGATTGATCACCTTCTAGGACTATATGTTCGACTCTTAGAACCGAAAGGGGAGGAGTTGATAGACACAATCTCGTATGAAATAGACATGTTCGTAATTGTATTGTCTATGTGTTATTTAATTCGTGTAATGTGTTGTTTATATTGTTTTCTCATGTTACGAAGAGTTATTGAGGAATAATCCCTAGACGAGCATTGCTCGAATCATCTAACCGAATGATCTTCATATGATATCCACAAAATTTTAAGAATAATCATTCCCTATTCCCTAGTTTCTTTATTACTTCTTAGTTTGCATATTTGATGGATTTAGTTTTATTGCTTGTTCTTAGTTAATAATCTACATTTCTTATTTTGATTAGAGTGTTTAGGATTTATTTTCTATTCTTGAGAAATTAACACCAATTCTAAGTTCCGAACTGTCTTCCTTGAGAGATCGACCCGGGAAACGAATCATTTGATTCGGTACTCGGTAAAATAAAAATAATTTGCTACAACAAATTTGGCGCCGTTGCCGGGGAAGGCGAGTAGGATATTTAGTTTTGGTGTTTGATTTTATATTTTTTGTGTTTCTCTTTATTTTGTGATTTTTGTGTTCGTGTTCGTTGTTTTTGTCTTCGTGTTCTTTTTCTTTCTTTGTTTTTTTTGGTTTGCGTGGTTGTTTTTGTTCTTGTGAGTAGGATCAATGAACCCGAGCTACGTTTCGTGGGAGTATGGCCAAGCATGTGTCTACTCTTACGAGCAATCGAGGTATTCGTTACCATTCGAGCAACCATATGTGTCCCCCGTGGACTCTTCTGATGATGATGCTAAGCTCGATAGAGTTCTCAATTTTCTAACCTCCCAAGCCACCCAAACGAAAAATCTTGAGGCCCAAGTCGAGAACCTATCGGAACGCATTCGAGTCTTAGAGGATCGAGCTTACAATTTTTCCCCTGATTCCATCATGCAAAATGAATTTCGGGGGAACACTTTGACGGATGATGAAAAGTTTGATCTTATTCTTTCTCGTATGTTGGCCCAAACAACTCGACTAGAGAAAATGAAGTTTGAATGCACTCGGTTGGTGGTGAAGCTTGACGACATAGAACGTGCTCAGTCTGTCATGATTGAATGCAGAATCCACGTGTGCGAGACTGACGAAGAGGAGGATGCGCCTTCAAAGATTGAGGGTGATATAGTGATGAAGGAAACTTTTGTGCCCAAATTCGAGAATCCCTTACTTGAGCCATTTAGCTCGATATGTTCCACGGACATTCTCGTATTTCGGGAGGATGACTGTGGAAGTTTGTCGAGAAGAGCGTTGGGTTGTTTTGTTACCATCCTTGGTTCGTACGCTCGTTTCCACAAGAACATTGCTATCCGATCCCGCCATATCCACAGTCATGCCACACTTCTAGTATTGCCGCTTCTTGAGAATACAAAGGCGTGGCATGAACGTCACTTCTTTTTGGACCCCGGCTGATTTGTGCAAGTTTCGTCAAGCTAATGACGTTAAACAAGCGCTTCTTGGGAGGCAACCCAAGTGATTTACTGCTTTCTTGTGTGTTTCGTTGTTTTTTATTTTATTTTATTTTTATTTTTGAATAATGGGAGTTTGGAGTTTGTGGCTTTATAAACAGGAACGAGTTAGCAGGTTATAACATTGAATGAGCTGAACGCCCGGGTTGAGCATGAGTGAACAATTCATATGGGAAGACTTACTCGACTTGATACATCTTCGGTTTGCACACCCTTTTTCTTTTCATATGTGTTCTTATATGTGTTATTATGTGTTTGATTTCTTATTTTATGTTATCGCATGAGTTTGTGTGATTTTGTGTTCTTTCTTATGCTTTTTGGTCAAGCAATGAGGACATTGCTTTGTTTTAAGTGTGGGGGAGTAATTTTATAATTATGCATGCTTAGGCCTCGTTTTCATTATGGTATGTGTTTGTGTAAATTTCCCCATATGAAGCTTAATGTTGTTTTCAAGTCAAAACGACTAAGTGGTTAGTTTGGATTGTCGTTTGGTCTCATTGATAATTATCGTGCTCGATGTACTTGATGAATTGGATGGTTCCCTTAAAATTAAATGAAGATTTGTTGACATTGGAAACCACATTTGTGTTCGAAAAATTGTCTTGTCCCTTGTTTATTCTCGATTGGTGATCTTGAAACAATCTTGCTTTATGTTCGATTGTCTTAAGGTGCTATGCTATACACTTGTGTTACGTCATGATTGAATTGTGATATTCATGTTGTTATATTTATGATGTATCCTTGTGTTACCATCCCTCTAAAAAAAATGTGAATAAGATGTGAGTTTGCAAGAAAGTACGGATTAGGCTCCTATTGTTTTGGTCCATTTTATGGAATAAGATAATGAGCCTGGGAAACCGGTCTAGGAGACTCGAGGAAACCCCTCGAGGATAAACCTAGATAAGAATCATCCGGAAACCTTGTTTGCAAAAATGTAGCTCACGGAAAAAAAAATAGTAATTAAATGATCTTGTGAGAGTTGAAAGGACTAGACTCCGCTTGATACGAATAGTCTCATTCGAGATAGATCGGGTCAATGAGTACGGGAAACCGGCCTAGGACACTCGGGGACAAACCCTGAGGGTAAACCTAGGTAATTATCGTCCTAACGATTCTCATCCGGAAAAAAAATGTCTCATAATAAATAAAAATAATAAAAAGAGGAAATTGGACTTGTTGGTTTGGTTCTTATTGTTTCCTACATATTAAGTAAACCATTTCTAGTTTTTTTGCACGTGAATTTGTAAAAAAGTAGTTTGAATCAAGTAAATCATTTGTAGAATGACTTGGACAAGTTTTTGTTTCGTTTGAACTCATTTTGTGGGGACCGTGTTTTCAAATTTGAGTTGAGTTTTATGGATAACCGGAGGAAGATGAAAGTTTCATTTCGCTTAACTTTGGACTTTTCGATCTTTCTTCTCGAATTGCTTGTTGTTTGGTTTGCTTGAGGACAAGCAAAGAGTTAAGTGTGGGGGAGTTGTTTGTAATATTTTTGTTGTATTTTTCATTATATTTTTGTTCTTCTTTTCCCTTCATTTTTCCTCGTTTTAGGTCCTTTCATGAGTTTTTAGTTCGTTTTGTGTTTTATTATGTGTTTTGTTCCATTTTGGTTTTCTTTGTGTTTTTCGTGTGTTTTTCCCGTTTTTCTTCTTGTTTTTTGTGTGCAGGTCGGAGGCATCGTGAGGGAATGACATGGACCGGGAAATCATGGTTGTGTAGATAGACTCGTTGGCTACACATAGGAAAAAACGGAATTTGGTTTCGAGTTCGGATGAATCCTGACGGAATCAAAATGTGAAGCCGCACAAGTTGCCGACGCTTTAATGGTAGGAAATTCCACATAATTTGTACTTTGGGCAAAAGTGTGGTTTGAAAGCATCACTGGATAGAGGGGTTTGTTAGCTACGCGTAGGAAAAAACGGAACTCAATTCCGAGTCCAAACGACCCCAAACGAGCAAAAACCGTGAAGACATGCAAGCTGCCGGCATAGTAGCAGCGCTACTTAAGTAGCGGCAGGGGTAACCTTTTCTCTGTCGGCATAGTAGCGGCGCTACTACCCCTTTTTCTGCCAACTTATGATATTTAAGTTCATTTTTAGTGATGGTTGGTATCCTATCTCTTCAATCTCCTTCAATGGCGTGAAAAACACCACAAGATGACATTTTCAGCTATTAATCTTAAGCAAGAAGAGGGATCATTTAGCTATTAAAGGGGAGCATTTTCCAAGCTTGAGGATAATCCTTTTCTTCTTCATTTTTTCACCTTCCATGCATTGAAGAAGGAGGGGTCCTTCCCCTTCTCTTCCATATCTTTCTTTTCTTCTTTTATTTTCTTTGTTCTTATTGTATATTTCTTCATTTTGTATTTAGATGAAGTTTGGATTGTGGTTTCAATATTGATTGTAAGTTCTTCTCATTTTAACTCATGAATAATGGTTGAATTGAGATTATTTGTAATTTGTGTTGAATTTATGTTTTATAGCTAAATCTCTTGCTAGGGATAAGGGATGATAATGTTTATACCTAAATTGTGATTATATTGTGTAAGAGCATTCAATTTATGCGAGATAAACTCGATTAGGATTTATGTTTGTTATGCTTGCTTGAGGAATATTGTCGAAGGATGACACTTCGATTTGCGATTGAATTTCAATTGGATATGAATTGTTTGAGCATGATGAATTTGAATTCCTTGAACTAGTTGATTGATCACCTTCTAGGACTATATGTTCGACTCTTAGAACCGAAAGAGGAGGAGTTGATAGACACAATCTCGTATGAAATAGACATGTTCGTAATTGTTTTTTCTATGTGTTATTTAATTCGTGTAATGTGTTGTTTATATTGTTTTCTCATGTTACGAAGAGTTATTGAGGAATAATCCCTAGACGAGCATTGCTCGAATCATCTAACCGAATGATCTTCATATGATATCCACAAAATTTTAAGAATAATCATTCCCTATTCCCTAGTTTCTTTATTACTTCTTAGTTTGCATTTTTGATAGATTTAGTTTTATTGCTTGTTCTTAGTTAATAATCTATATTTCTTATTTTGATTAGAGTGTTTAGGATTTATTTTCTATTCTTGTGAAATTAACACCAATTCTAAGTTCCGAACTGTCTTCCTTGAGAGATCGACCCGGGAAACGAATCATTCGATTCGGTACTCGGTAAAATAAAAATAATTTGCTACAACACTAATTAATTGCTGAAAATTGCTCATTTGCTGTTGTTTTGGTCCGAGCCTGAAGCGACTACTTCTGGGCTTTGTTGTTGTTGTTTGGACTTTGCTAGAGTGCTTCCTGGAGCTATTTGGGCTCTAGCGGGCTGCTTATTACCTCCGAAGATTGACACGCTTCAACGGGCGGATACCTAACACTATTTTATGAAATGACAAGACGACACAACTAAAACATGTCAATGTACGAATTAAAATATCTGTTAACTTAGACTTAGTATCAATTATATTTATATGATAACATAGATAGCACAAAAATATAATAGTGGAATACACACACGAAATTTTTCCCTTTTGTCTTCATGTAAAACCGTAAATGTCCGCTAGGACGGAGAACCACACGATACTCAATTCATACAAAATTCAACTGACCACCAAATTAAATAGCAAAATTACTTTGATATAGAAAATAGTTATTGCAGTAGAAGTTGTTGGCTCTTATGAGTCAATTACTATCCCATTAGGCGAAACTGATCAAACTTTCAAATAGTTCTTTTGAATGAGATCAAATTTATTATTCCTTTCACAAAGTATTCTCGAAATTAATTATCAAAATGTCTTTTGTATAGAAGGAGCTTCACAAATGAGACTAAGTGAACAAGATAATATCGAGGTCGAGTATCTAAAATAAACTATACTCCATTACTGGGCCCCATTGGAACCTCATTTTTGCACGTCAGCACAAGAATCCTATGCGTTCTCATTTTGCATCCTGACCTTTTCTTGTAAAACACGTAGAGAGCCAGTTAGGATCCAACGAATATTTTTTATAAAACAAAACAACATTTAAATGGGAAGCACAATGTGATGGAGAATAGAAAACTACAACTCTATTGTATTACTCAGAGTAATAGAAAACTATACATCACATTCATTAACATTCAGCAAACACATAGTCGGTCATAATAGTGGATTTAACTAATTCCTGCAAAACGGAGTTATGTGAATATAATCCAATATATGGCTGCGTTTAAACACATCTTGTCAAATAAAGCGGTAAAATATCGAAGTTGTACACAACGAACTAAACCAAGTGCTCTTATACCAGTTGTTGAGATCTATGAGGATCTCGTTATGTACTTGTCACGAGTTCAATAGCAAACGCAAACCTATGCGCAACGGGTCTAAATGTTTGCATAGAAAACTTACAGCTTAAAATTTATGGCGATCTTGCTGATCTTTTGGATGGCCGTACAATCACACGAACTAGATTGAATCGCGAAAAGAATATTGGGCTCGTAACCGGAATCGAATTGTGTGGTCGGGTCGCCAGTCGGAAGTCGGCATCGGGCCGAGCATGGGTCGCGAGTCGCGGTGGCGTGTCGGGCGTCGCCATCGCTTATCGCGGGCAGCTCCAGTTGGCTCGTGGGGCTCACGCGGCTGCAGGTGGCTTGCGGCTCCGGTCCAGTTGGTCTTGCAGTGGTCGATGTTCCTGAGGCTTGGCTCGTGGATCGTCGATTGCTGTAGAAGATTATAGGTTCCCGAACACCTATTGATCTTCTACTGTATATCTTAAACACCCTTTTAATCTTGTACCAGTGGAACAACAAGAAGAAGATAAAGCTCGAATAGGAACTGAGAGAGAGAGAGAGAGAGAGAGAGAGAGAGAGAGAGAGAGAGAGAGAGAGAGAGAGAGAGAGAGAGAGAGAGAAAGAGAGAGAGGCATGCGTATGGTACGTGAATTATGATTCACGTATTCTCTTCACATGAGTTTAATGATGTACATATAGAGTTACAGTAGGGGCCCTTAGAAGATTATGATTAGGGCTCCTTAATTAATTAAAACTAGTGTTGATACCCGTGCGATGCACGGGGTATACAAAAAATATTTTTTTATTTAAATATTATAAAGTCGGCCATAATAGTGGATTTAACTAATTCCTGCAAAACGGAGTTATGTGAATATAATCCAATATATGGTTGCGTTTGAACACATCTTGTCAAATAAAGCAGTAAAAAATCAAAGTTGTACACAACGAACTAAACCAAGTGCTCTTATACCACTTGTTGGGATCTATGAGGATCTCGTTATGTACTTGTCACGAGTTCAATAGCAAACGCAAACCTATGCACAACGGGTCTAAAGGTTTGCGTAGAAAACTTACAACTTGAAATTTATGGCGATCTTGCTGATCTTTCGGATGGTCGTACAATCACACGAACTGGATTGAATCACATAAAGAATATCGGGCTCGTAACCAGAATCAAATTGTGTGGTCAGGTCGCCAGTCGGAAGTCGGCGTCGGGCCAAGCATGGGTCGCGAGTCGCGGTGGCATGTCGGGCGTCGCGATTGCGCGTCGCGGGCAGCTCCAATTGGCTCGTGGGGCTCACGCGGCTGTAGGTGGCTTGCGGCTCCAGTCCAGTTGGTCTTGCAGTGGTCGACGTTCCTGAGGCTTGGCTCGTGGATCGTCGATTGCTGTAGAAGATTATAGGGTCTCGAACACCATTTGATCTTCTACTGTATATCTTAAACACCCTCTTAATCTTGTACCAGTGGAACAACAAGAATAAGATAAAGCTCGAATGGGAACTGAGAGAGAGAGAGAGAGAGAGAGAGAGAGAGAGAGAGAGGCATGCGTGTGGTACGTGAATTATGATTCACGTATTCTCTTCACATGAGTTTAATGATGTATATGTAGAGCTACAGTAGGGGCCCTTAGGAGATTATGATTAGGGCTCCTTAATTAATAAAACTAGTGTTAATACCCGTGCGATGCACGGGGTACACAAAAAATATTTTTTTTTTTAAATATTATAAAGTCGTCCATAATAGTGGATTTAACTAATTCCTGCAAAACGGAATTTTGTGAATATAATCCAATATATGGCTGCTTTTGAACACATCTTTTCAAATAAAGCAGTAAAAAATCGAAATTGTACACAACGAACTAAACCAAGTGCTCTTATACCACTTGTTAGGTTCTATAAGGATATCGTTATGTACTTGTCACGAGTTCAATAACAAACGCAAACCTATGCGCAACGGGTCTAAAGGTTTGCGTAGAAAACTTACAGCTTAAAATTTATGGCGATCTTGCTGATCTTTCGGATGGCCGTACAATCACACGAACTAGATTGAATCACGAAAAGAATATCGGGCTCGTAACCGGAATCGAATTGTGTGGTCGGGTCGCCAGTCAGAAATTGGAGTCGGGCCGAGCATGGGTCGCGAGTCGCGGTGGCGCGTCGGGCGTCGCGATCGCGCATCGCGGCCAGCTCCAGTTGGCTCGTGGGGCTCATGCGGCTGCAGGTGGCTTGCGGCTCCGGTCTAGTTGGTCTTGCAGCGGTCGACGTTCCTGAGGCTTGGCTCGTGGATCGTCGATTGCTGTAGAAGATTATAGGGTCTCGAACACCATTTGATCTTCTACTGTATATCTTAAACACCCTCTTAATCTTGTACCAGTGGAACAACAAGAAGAAGATAAAGCTCGAATGGGAACTGAGAGAGAGAGAGAGAGAGGCATGCGTGTGGTACGTGAATTATGATTCACGTATTCTTTTTACATGAGTTTAATGATGTATATATAGAGTTACAGTAGGGGCCCTTAGGAGATTATGATTAGGGCTCCTTAATTAATTAAAACTAGTGTTGATACCCGTGCGATGCACGGAGTACACAAAAAATATTTTTTTATTTAAATATTATAAAATTATTTAAAACAATATGAAATTATATTTTCTGCAATATTCTGTTCAATAATAATATGACATTTATTTGTTTATTATTATTGTTTATCTATATATATTGTATCATTTTACTATTTAATATACAAATTATTATTTATAAGTTTATAATATACTATAAATATATATGATTGTAAATTATATGCATATAAATTACTTTTATGTACTTATAAAATTTTCGTTTATCATATAATTATAATTTTTTCAACAATTCACAATTTACACATTGTTTGATAATTGACCAATGTTTAACCCGTAATATTTATCATCCGCTATAATTATCAAGGGCATTAAATGTTAAAAACTTTGGTAGATAAATTTTATTTTTTAGTAACTTTAATCTTTATGCAACACACAAAATTTTAATGGTTAAATATTTTATTTTTATGTTCTTATTTTTTATTTATATTTATTTATTTAATTCATTTTTCAACATGTATAATGAGTTACATAGTATCTATTCTAATATTTAGATATATTATATATTTCCATAATTACCAAGTGTTATGATTTAAATTATTATACATTGCTATTTTATTAGCTTATTTTTCATTTAAAAAATAATATATAAGAGAAAATATTTTTAAAAATTGAATAGCTTTTTTTAATGTACATAGATACTTCAAAGGTGAAATTAAAAATTTTGAATTGCACCCGACCATCAAGTTTTATTTTTATTAATATGTTATTTAAATTTTCAATAGTATTATTAGTGCATATGATATATTCAATAGGGATGTACCTTTGTATAGTCAAATTGACTATATTTCAGATTTTTTATTAATATATTAAATTATTTATTAAGTTAATATGATTTAAACGTAATTTTTCTGTTTATTTTATCAAATATTTAATGAGTATAGTTAATTAATTTACTACCTACAACCATAGATGATAATATATTATTTAACCAAATCATTTTTCACACGAATTGGATTGAATCACGAAAAGAATATCGGGCTCGTAACCAGAATCGGATCGTGTGGTCTGGTCGCCGGTCGGTAGTCAGTGTCGGGTCGGGCATGGGTCGCGAGTCGCGGTGGCGCGTTGGGCGTCGCGGGCAGCTCCAGTCGGCTCGTGGGGCTCACGCGGCTGCAGGTGGCTTGCGGCTCCGGTCCAGTTGGTCTTGCAACGGTCGGCGGTCCTCAGTCTTGGCTCGTAGATCGTCGATTGCTGTAGAAGATTATAGGGTCTCGAACACTTATTGATCTTCTACTGTATATCTCAAAAACACCCTCTTAATCTTGTACCAGTGGAACAACAAGAATAAGATAAAGTTCGAATGGGAACTGAGAGAGAGAGAGAGAGAGTGAGAGAGAGAGAGAGGCAGGCGTGTGGTACGTAAATTATGATTCACGTATTCTCTTCCCATGAGTTTAATGATGTATATATAGAGTTACAATAGGGACCCTTAGGAGATTATAATTAGGGCTCCTTAATTAATTAAAATACTTGTGGGTCAGCCCACTTATTCCAATTAATTAAATAATATTAAATGGGGCCACCAATATAATACTATTGCACTCCATTTTCCTAGTTCAATTTACAATTGAGACTCCAATTATAATTACTCATTTTATCTTCTCATTTTTAAGATATAATGTCCATTAATTAATTCGATTATTGACAATCAAGAATTCATTAATTTATTATTAGTTCATCGAAGCTAACGCTTGTTCATCACATTATTACTATGCCAGAATTTAATCCACCTGCAAGGTTTAGCATAATAATCCTTCATGAACTCACTTCAGGGACATCATCAAAATAAACGCACATGGTGATCGTAAATATCCTAACAACAATCCTTTACGCAACAATAATATTACCCAAGACAACGGGTCTATTGGCCCAGTTCACTAAACCTCACCCATGTGAATCAAAGTAATAAGTACTACACATATATGCCTGTTTAATATCTTACGGGTTAACAACATGCAGTAACTAACCGAGGCTGTAATGCCCCACATTTATTTGACGAAAGTCAAACGCTCTTTCAAAAGTCAACTCAAATTTTTTCGAAACCTTTTTATAAATCAGTGGCGCTACTCAACTAAATCACATAAATCATACTTGCATAAATCATAAATCATAAATAATCATAAATACCAAAGTCCAATCCATAGTTTCAAAAATCCCAAAGTCATAAATCATATATACCAAAGTCATAAATGCATAAATAATCATAAATAGTCTATCATGCAGAATAAACTAAAGGAAATCGGTCAAACACCAACACCACTCGTCTCTGTCTCGTCAGCCAACACCTGCTTAACCTGCATCTATGAAGAGCAGTTGGGAGTGAGCACGGTGAACTGTAGTGCTCACTACTATGCACATGAATAATAATATAGTACGAGAAATTAAATGGCATGGTCGTTGTATAAACATAGTCAATAAATATCCCATCCCCTAACCAAAGTAATTCTCATGTGCACACCTATAACAATAGACTGCTGTTCGTATGCCTTTCGGCGAACATAAATGGGGTGCCCAAACAGCAGGAGGCTCAACCGTCACAACACGCACCTAGTGCTTCGACAGGATATCCATCACCGGCCAAGGCACATTGCCAAGGTCTTAAAGATGACGTGGTCCTTAGCAAAGGACAAACGTGGAGATTACCCTTGCGGGGTACATTCTATAGCTACGGGGATAATCGTTCGACGGCCGGTACAACTCACATAGAAGATTACATGCTCACATGCATACATTGATCATACCCACATAAATAAAGCAATTATTATTCAAGGCATAGACAAATTTTGAGTAACCCACCTGGAAATCGAGGTAGAATATGGCACACTAAAGCAAGTACGTAGGATGAGGGCTCGACTCCTCAAACACCTACAATTAAGCGAGATAATTCATCAATAATTTATCTCACTACCCGAATTTAACCTAAAACCCACACTTAATCGAAGTTAAGGTTTAAGGGTTTTAAATCGGATTTTTCGTGGACTTGGAACTCTCTACTTTTTTAAAAAAATAAGACTCGTAGAACTAAATTGGGGTCTCAGGACTTAAAATAATTTTTCTCAAAATTTTAACATTTTAAAAATATTTTTAAAGTTGAAATCGGTACTAAAAATGGGTCCCAGAACACAAACTTTGCTTAAAGGCGAATTGGGCTGATTCTGCCCCGGAACTGGGCCTGGTTCCCTACCAAATTGGGCCACAACAAGCAATTGGGTTGCACAATAGGACCAGACACCAGGCTTGGAGCCTTTCGGGCTGAAACCGGGCTCGCGGGCCTGACTGCTGCAGCGAGATTGGGCCGAGCGCGGGCTGGAATCGGGCCCTGTGGCCCGCGCGCTGAGCTGGCCCTCAATAAATAAAAAAAAGAGGACTATTACACACACAGGCAAGGGACTGGAATCGAACCCCCGACCTCACGCACTGGATAACGCACAGATGGCCACTGCGCTACACGCTTGGTTGCATTAGTAATTGAAAACATATATTGATGACTGTAAATGTAAACTGCTATTTGAACAGAATAGATTCGAACAGAGGCTGCTAGAGTTGTAAACGAACCGAACGTTCGTGAACAAAAGCTCGTTCGAGCTCGTTCGTGTTCGACAAAAGCTCGTTCGTTTATTAATCGAGTCGAGTTCGAACGGAAAAATAGGCTCATTTAATAATCGAACGAACACGAGTTCTTTCGTGAACGTTCGATTATGTTCGCGAACACTAATTTAATATAATTTTATTTTATTTTATATATATTTATATAATATTTTTAATAAAAAATATAAAATTTAATATAAATTTATTTATTTTTTATATATTCACATAATATTTTTAATAAAAAATATAAAATATAAAAATATTTATATTTTATTCTTTTATTTTCAAGTTTGAACGAGCTCGAACGAACTGTTATGACCCAAGATGTAATTTTTGTATTTCTTTGTATTTTTTATATTTTTTTGTATTAAATGTTGAAATTGTAAAATGAGGAGAAAGGTTGGGGGAAGATACAGAGAGAAAGGAGGAAGAAATTGATAGGAGAAATGAGAGAGAAAAACTTGTAACATAACCGATTGATTCCCTTCCATTAATTTTCACATGATAAATAACAAACTAGCTGGGCCCCATGAGTTTTTTTCCCTAAGCTGGGTAAAATCCATCCTCATTTTCACTTAACAGAAATTCTGAAAATAAAGGAAATTGAAAATAATAAAAAATGCAATAATGTTGAAAAGTGGTGAGTTCTTTTCCAGTCTTCCACGTGTAGGGTCAGATCAGCTCCTTCTCAAACCTGATAAACGGCCATCTCGTCGACACGTGGTGAGTTCTCCATCTCGCTATCATTTTCGGACACAACCCTAATTCGTGCCATTTTCTCCTTCTTCCCCAAAATGCCCGATTCTCTGTCTTCTCCATTTTTGCATTCTCTCTCCACGGCCAAATCTTCGCTCTCATTCTGCAGATACATAACATTTCCCCTCCCTTCTTTAGATCCTTGACCCCAAGGATCAAACTCCTTGAATTTCTTCTTCAAATACTTCTCGTCTTCCCACGAGCAAATCCCCAACGATTTATCTCCCCAGCTCACAAGGAATTGCTGTACATCTTCGCAACCTCTGGTAATGGATCGACTATTAAGGACCTCCGTAGGCTCTGCCTTGAAGTGGCCATCTGGTCCCAGATCCGGCAACTTTTGAACAGATAAGTTCCCTTCACTCAATTTCTTTTTCAATAAAGAAACATGGAACGCCGGGTGAACCTTTGAGCCCTCAGGCAGCTCTAATTTATAAGCCACTTGACCAATTCTTTCTATGATTTTGTAGGGCCCAAAATACCTCGAGCTCAGCTTGATGTTCTTCCTCAATTGAACCGAATTTTGCCTATAAGGTTGCAGCTTCAGGTAAACCATCTCCCCTACTTCAAACTCCTTTTCTACTCTGTGCTTGTCAACATACATCTTCATCCTGTTTTGTGCCACCATTAGGTTGTCTTTTAGTTTTTGCATCATCATTTTTCTGTCTAAGATCATTTCCTTAACATCCTGGTTTGGAGACTCCAAGTAGGCTCTTGTAGACAGTGTGTTAGGGGAGTAGCCATAGAGTGCCTGGAATGGTGTGGATTTGAGAGAAGTATGGTAATTTGTGTTATACCACAACTCTGCCATAGGTAACCAGCTAGCCCACTTCTTAGGTGATTGATGTGTCATACACCTAAGATAGGTTTCCATACATTGATTTAGCCTCTCCGTTTGCCCATTTGTTTGTGGATGATAGGCAAATGAGTAGCTCAGAGTGACTCCAATAAACTTAAATAGCTCCTTCCAAAAGTTGCTTGTAAAAATTTTGTCCCTGTCAGTCACTATACATGCTGGCATCCCATGGAGTCTGTAGACAGTGTCCAAAAATATCTTAGCCACCCCTTGTGCTGTGTAAGGGTGAGATAAAGATGTAAAATGTCCATACTTAGTGAGCCTATCAATGACCACTAAAATGGTGTCCTTCCCCCTGACTTGGGTAATCCCTCCACAAAGTCCATGGAAATATGGGACCAAGCTTCTTGGGGAATGGGAAGAGGCTGTAATAACCCCTGTGTGGGCTCATGACTGGATTTGTTTGTCCTACAAACATCATATTTGGATACAAATGTGGCCACCTCCTGCTTCATTCCCACCCAAGAACACCCTTTTTATCCTCATGTGGGTATCCTGGATCCCAGAGTGCCCCCCAACAGAGGAGTTGTGCATATAGGAGATCGAATCCCCCTTCAACTTAGGGTTAGAGCCTAGGCAAAACCTCCCTTTATATCTTATAATGTCTCCCTGTATGGTGTAATGAGGAACTGAACCAGGATCTAAAAGTAATTTTTCCTTTAACTCCCTATAATATGGATCCAAATCATAGCTGTCCACAATCTGCTGAGTCCATTTGGGTACTAGAGATGTAATTGCTGCACAGTCATTGGAACTAATCCTTGCCCTAGATAGGGCATCAGTAGCTCTATTCTCCTTCCCTTTCTTGTATTGGACTTCATAATCTAGCCACAACAGCTTGATAATCCCTTTTTGTTGCCAAGGGGAATTAGCCTTTTGATCCAGAATATATTTAAGGGACTGCTGATCTATTTTAATGATAAACTTATGCCCCATGAGATAGTGCCTCCACTTTTGAACAGCCAATAGGACAGCCAAAAACTCCTTTTCATACACAAAAAGAGTCTGATTTTTAGGACATAGTGATTTGCTTAGGAAGGAAATAGGCCTTCCTTCTTGCATTAATACAACTCCAATACCATACCCACTTGCATCAGTTTCAACTACAAAAGGTTTGGCAAAGTTAGGTAATGAGAGGACTGGTGCAGTGGTCATTGCCTCCTTGAGTTTAGCAAAAGCCTTGTCTGCTTCCCCTCCCCACTGGAATTGATTTTTCCTCAGCAACATAGTGAGAGGTTTGCTAATCTCTCCATACCCCTTTACAAACATTCTATAGTAACCAGTTAATCCCAGAAATCCTCTCAGCTGCTTGACAGTGGTAGGTGTGGGCCACTGGAGTATGCTCTCTATCTTCTTGGGATCAGTAGATACCCCATCTCCTGATATGATATGTCCTAGGTACTCCACAGTTGTGTCACCAAACTGACACTTACTTTGCTTTGCATAAAGAGTGTTGTCCCTTAGCAATTGTAAAACAGTTTTTAGATGTTCAACATGCTCCTCCCAAGTCTTGCTATAAACCAAAATGTCATCAAAAAATACTAGCACAAACTTCCTTAGGCAGTGTTGGAAAACTTGGTTCATCAATGATTGAAAGGTAGTTGGGGCATTGCAAAGCCCAAAGGGCATAACAAGAAATTCATAGTGCCCACTGTGGGTCTTGAAGGCAGTCAAATTCCTGTGATCTTCCTTCATTAGAATCTGAAAATATCCAGACCTTAGGTCAATTTTAGAGAAACATCTTGACCCTTGTAATTCATCAAGCAGTTCCTCAATCACTGGTATTGGGAACTCTTGTTTAATTGTGAGGCTGTTCAAATATCTGTAGTCCACACAGAGTCTCCAAGTCATGTCCTTCTTTTTAACCAAAAGTACTGGGGCAGCAAATGGTGATTTACTGTTCTGAATAATGCCAGATTTGAGCATCTCCTGCACAATTTCTTCTATGCTGTTCTTCTGGTCATGTGACACTCTGTAGGGGTATTGCTATTTGGGTGCACTGCCTGCTTTTAGAATAATTTGGTGCTCTATCCCTCTTTTAGGAGGAAGCCTCTGTGGTTCTTGAAAGATGTCTTGGTATTCTTCCAAAATGGGCTGTAAGGCCTTTTTACCACATGTTCTGCTTGTTTCCATAGTTAACATATACATCTCCTTAATTTGATCTTCTTCTCCATCTTGAACCAAGCAGAGTAATGAGTGTTCAGAGATCTGTTGGCACCTTGCCTCTGGGTTCAATGCTTGTAGTATAACCCTCTTCCTCTTCAAACTGATTGTGACAGTCATTGTGTTGTAGTCTAGCTCAATGGGAGTGCATGTTCTGAGCCAGTCTCCTCCCAATATGATGTCACTACCCTCACTTTGTAGCACCGTTAGGGAGTGTGTCAACTCTTGTCCCTGCATTTCCCATTTTAAATCTGTGGCCTGCAAGTGACTTATGAGTTTTTGTCCATTTGCCACTTTTACCACCCGCTAGGCTCACTCCTCTGGACTGACCCTATGACCTGTAAAAGATAATATAGTGGGGGTGTGAACACTAAAAGCCACTGTGCTCCGCAAAAACTCATGTTAAAATAAAATAGTAATAATAATTGCAATATCATGATCAACAATATATATATATATATATATATATATATATATATATATATAATTTGTGTCTGTGTCCATAAACTGCTGATCAACGGTATATAAACTGCTACAGGATCAGAAACTGAATCTGTCGGCAATATCCAAAACCATGTGCATACCCTAGTGGGCAGATTACACTACTAGAACTCAGAATGGACTTATGGCACCTGGACTGTCCACCATTCTAAGCGAAACTAAATATACATACCATGAACATGATAGTTGTAATTATACTCAATGTAATACTCAGTCTAAGTCTCCACCTAAACTGTTGAAAATGTATGTGTTGATGGCTGCTGACTGATCAAACTATAAAAATATATAAATAACAAATACTAAGTACTATGCTCATACTGACTAAAAATAGTTGCTAAGATTCTCGACTCGAACTAAATATTTAACTGGATTAACTGAAATAATCTCGGGTTCTAACTTGATTGATAATAAATTTGAACTGAACTAAAAATACTATGCTGAACTGACTGGATAAAAATTTAACTGAAATACAGAACTGAACTCAAATCGGGTCAATAAATCCTTAATGTTCAAATAACCGGTCTGAATCGGCTGGTTCACTTGCTGGCTGGACAGCCGGCTCGCTGTGGTCAGGCGGTCGGCCGCTGGCTGGGCTAACTAGGCTTGACCCCGCCCAAGGCCTGCTGGTGCCCTGGTGCGGTCGCACGCGCGAGCTAGCGCGACCTTGGTGCTGCCGGGCATTGATGGGCACACCCTGGGTGCTGTTGGCCGCTGCTGGGCACGGCTGCGGGTGACTGCGCACGCTGGCGTGCTACTTGGCATGACTGGTGGTGACTGGGCACTATTGGGTGCGACAGGTGCTAGCCTGTGCGCGAATGGTGCACTGTGATACGGAAGTGATTATTAACGCCGGTGAGTCTGAAGAGACACAAATCGAAGAGCCACAAATCGAAGAGTACTGGCCTACTTTCAGGCAAGACTAGCCAAGGGGATGTGGCCCGAGATCGAGGAAGCGCAAAGCCAAGCGAGCAAGAAGGCAGCACAAGCCGAGGCTTAATGAGGTGAACAGTTGGTGCAAAGCTTGTGCTAAGAAGTGACATGCTTAGAAAATGGAGGCTAAGAGAATGGGTGCGCGAGGGGTGGAAGATAGGTAGAAGATGCATGTCGGAGATTATTATGGGACAATGAGTGAGTGGGCGAGCATGAGCGAATAGTGCACATCGAGTCTTGATGCGCGCAAGTGGGCGAGCGAGCGAGAGTACGCGCGCAAGTGGTCGCGTGAACGAGGAGACGACGCAGGGGCACTGGGCGTGCATGGTAGGCGCGCAGGTGGCTGAGACGCGTAGGCATTAGGTGGCGAAGGCGCAGGGCGTGCTGGGCACACGAATGGAGCACACGCGGGAGGAGTCTGCGACCGAGTGGGAGATTTTTCGTTTGTGTAATTAAGTTTTTATTCTTTGTCTATCATTGGTGCTCGTAACCCTTGTTGGTTTTAGTGTATGCGTACCAGGAGTGGACGTATACTATCTCCAATCAACAAGTCGATTAACGAAAGCCTGAGAGAGTTGCTTGATGAGCTCACTCTGGAATCACAGGAAGAAGGCGAACACTCTCCAAGATCGTCCGAGGGAAGAAACTCAGATATGGCTGAATAACAAGCTCCCCGTAATGTTCTCAGAAACTTAGCCCAACCTATGATCGGGCCAGTCACTTCATGCATCCATTTGCTGGACCCCGCACGGAATTATGAGCTAAAAATGATTCAAGAACACTTTCTTGTATTATCACTCAACTCTTTGAATGAATTTTCTTTTGGAAGAACTTAGTTCAAAACTTAGCAATTCATGTGCAAACATTTTGCACCTATTTATACTAAACATTTTAGCATAAAATAATCAATATTTGATAATTATTTATTTTAAATAAAATCAGATTTTATTTAAATAATCATACCAAATATTGACTTTTAATTAATAATGTGGAGTGGTTTATAACCACCATCAACCACCATTATTTTGTCTCTTAATTATTTTAATCTTTAATCATATTAAAGATAAAATAATAAAATAATAATTCTTGAAAACATTTTTCAAGACTTTATTATTTTAATAATTTCTTCCAATTTCTTTATTTAATAATCATATTATTATTTTGATTTGAAATTTAAAATCTAATTTTAAATTCCAACTATTAATTAATAATTCCATTAATTACTCAATTAATATCCAAAATTCAATTAATCAATTAATATATTCATTTAATTGACATCTAATCAAATTAGATTTATCAATTAATTCTAACTCTTTAGAATTACTATTTGAATTTTACCTTCATTCAAAAATTGGTGTGACCTTTTAGGTTTACAATTAATACTAGTAGTGGGTTTACAACTCTTTGTAATTTGAGTTAATCTTATTAACTCTTATTCATGAATTAACTCTTTAATTCAAGAACCCACATATCATGGGAACATCTAGCAAGTAGCATGAATCTAGTATTAAGTGAATAGCGAGTAAACCTATTTCAGTTACACGTCCATACATGTAAAATCCTTTCGACATCCAATTTCCCGATGATATCTTTGGGTATGATTTTGTCAAAATCCAAATTGATTTAATAACTATGATTCCATTTCAAGTTTAGTAATTCGATTATGAATATCTATTTATCCCGCCTTGGCCAAGGACTTTGAATTACTAACTATGAAACACATAGGAAATTCACTTATCTTCATAAGTGTCGAATCCTTTGTTGTCCACTAACAAACTTCCATACATA
>CACSLK010031655.1:5257801-5273956 GCA_902706635.1 Striga hermonthica | reverse complement strand
AAAAAAAAAAAAAAAGAGTGAGAGCTGTGACAAACCGTGAGAGGTTCGATATGCTGGAAGAAAACATGAGGTCCCTTGGCAATGGACTACACGTGGTCAATGAAAAACATGACGAAGTTGGAGCTCATGATATACGACTTAGCGGGGAAGCTCGAGTAGGTCACCCACCACACACGGAAGAGCCGCACATCGAGCTTGACCATGGTGGGATCGAGCAGTTAGGCATCTAGTCGCGATGACGATCACGAGCGCTCACGGGCGACGCGCGCAATGCGCACAACCCAATACCTCAGCGATCGGAGGATACACGACCATCGGCATCACCGCGAGGAGCATGCACGGGCAAGGCCAAGGATCACCATGCTGATATTCGAAGGAGCAGATCCAGACGCATGGTTAAGTCATGCCATGAAAATTTTTCAAGATCAATGAGGTACACAAGTCCACAAGAGTCCAAATTGCTGCCTACTACTTAGATGGTGAAGCCAACACATGGTGGCAATGTGTGTCACATGTTTACAAGAACAAAGGCGTGCAAATCAGATGAAGAGACTTTGAGAAGGAGCTGATTACCAGGTTTAGGTCTAGTAATTATTTCAATTCTGATGAGGCTCTATCAAGGATTCGCAAAACTGGTAGTCTACGCAACTGTCAAAAAGAGTTTGAGAGGTATCTAGCAGGGTACGTGATTGACCCGAGAGTTCACTTGTTGGAGGCTTGAAGGTCGAGTTAGCTGCTGAGGTGCGACTAGACAGGCCAAGGTCGACAAAGGCCGCGATGGAAGCAGCACGACTGCACGAGGAATATCTCGCGGCGGTGCACAAGGCAGGCCGAGGCGAGGGGCGCATGGATGCTAGGTGCACAAGTGCTGCGGTCGACGACACGCCCCCACGGGCCGAGACCAAACTGGCAGTCAGTGAAGGTACATGCACCACGAGCAACATGCAGCAATTAACGAAGGATGAAATCAAAAGGGGAAGAGAGAAAGGCATATGCTTCACGTGCAACGAACAGTTTACACAGGGCCACAAATGCAAAGGTAAAGAAGTCTATTTGTTGGAATTTGAGGAAGTGCATGATAGCGAGCCACATAAGGAGACCTTGCTGCATGTGGTCAAGTGAAAAAAACGAGGCCCTAAGATGATCAGGTTTACCGCTGAGATAAAAGATATGTTGCTATAAGTATTGGTGGATAGTGGGTCGAGTTTGAATTTTATTGATGAAGAGATAGCCAAGAAGTTGAAGTTGGTGCCTACAAAGGTCAAGAGGTTTGGTGTCAAGGTGGCCAATGTGCAGGAACTACAAGGTAATCAATTATTCAAGAAGGTTCCAATCATGGCCCAGGATCAGGAGTTGGAGATTAACCTCTACACCTTACTGCTTAAGGCAACTGATATAGTGTTGGGAGTGCAGTGGCTCAAAACACTTGGGCCCATTACGACCGACTATAAGCGAGGGAATATGGAGTTTGGACGGCCAGGGAAATGCATCATGTTGAGAACCGAGGATCAAGGTGACTCTCTTATTGAAGAGGACGATGATGATGATGTGGATGTGCTGAATTTCCTTATCCTTGAGGACAAAGAAAGTCTTAAAGAGGAGGGGAATAATACGGAAGTGGTGATCAACCCCGGTGAGTTCGAGGATGAGTCTATCGAAGATCACGACATATGACTGGAGAACATGCTCGAAGAGCCACAAAGCCCAATTTATCAACCTTCAGGCAAGCGAGATTTTCCAAGAGGATGTGGTCCGAGGTCAAGGAGGCGCAAAGCCAAGCGAGCAAGAAGGCAGTGCAAGCCGAGTACTAAGGCGTTGAATGATTGGTGTGGGTCTTGTGCAAGGAAGAGACGCGCTTGGCTCATCAAGGCTAGGAGAAATGGTGCGCGAGGTGGTTGAGGATGGGTGGCGAGTGCGTGCGAGTGATTGTTGTGGGCTGGCGAATGGGTGCACCGAGTGGAAGGATGCGGATGGGGTTGAAGGTGGATGGCTAATGGGTGAATGGTGTGCATCGGCCCTTGATGCGTGCGGTTGGGCGAGCGAGATGCGAACGGGTGGTTTAGACGCGTGGCAGTCAAACGACGAATGCGCGAGACACAGCGAGCGCACGAGTGGCATGGACGCGGGCGATGGCCTAAGCCTTGCAGGCCTAGGACTGACGGGAGCACACACGTGCGAGGAAGACGACAGCGATGCTGGGCGCGCGATTGCGCGCGAGTGCAGCGTATGCGCGGGAATCATAAGCCGCGAAGGACTGGGCAAGCACGGGCAGGTGGGGTGTGAGGTGCGCGCGCGCGAATCCTCACACGACAAGGAATAGGCAACCATGGCGGCGTGCGGGAGGGCGACTAGGGTTCGACGTGTGGCGCATGAGGCGGCCGAATTGTTTGAAGTGCAAGTAAAGCAAAGGGAGATCAAGAATATTAGTATTATTAGGATTCTATTTCCTTATTGCTTTTAATAAGTCTACTAGTATTAGTATTTTATTAGTAGAAGATGTTAGGAGATTTACTTTCCTTAGAATTTATATTCCTGCATGATTTAGGAGATCTAATTAGAATAGGCTTAGATTTATTTTTCACCTATAAATACCCCATGTATTCTTCCTTATTGGATGTCTTGGAATATAATGAGTTAATGGAAAATAGTTCGTAAGAGCGAAATCATGTGTTAGAAATTCGTGAGAGGTTTGTCATACAAATCGAGTGAGCGAGGCTAAGATTGATCTCAAAATCGTTAGAAGATAAGGCTAGTAACCTAGTCGTCCATATCTATCGTTGAGAGCGAGCTGTGGCGAAGCTTTGTTCGAGGTAAACGAGTTGAGACAAACACACGATCCTTCATTAGCCTGGCAGTGCTTACGCAGGTGCCAGTCAGCACGCGCGACGAGTCACGTGATGTGCACAACCGTTGTGCTTGCCAACAGTGCATGGCAGCGCCTAGTCAGTCCGCATGCGCCCAGTGCCCGTAGTGCCCAGCGAGTGCAGGAAGCGCCTGACAGCGCCTAGCTCGCCTCGGAGTACGCACAATGCCAGCCACCAGCCATGCCCAGACGCACGCTGGGAAGCCCCAGCGCGTGCCAACATGCCCCAACAGTGTGATGAAGGATCGTGTGTTTGTTCCAACTTGTTTGCCTTGAACTAGCTTTGCCGCGGCTCGCTCTTGATGATAGGTGTGGACAACTCAGTTAGTAGCCTTATCTTCTAACGATTTTGAGATCACTCGGGTCTTAGCCTCGCTCACTCGATTTGTATGACAAAACTCTCATGAATTTCTGAAACATGGTTTGCTCTTACGAACTATTTTCCATTAACTAAAAGACATGAATATAATGATGAGTACATGGGGTATTTATATGTGCCAAATAAATCTAGTCTTATACTACTAAGAACTCCTAAACAATGCAAGAATATAAATCCTAATGTAACTAAATATCCTAACATCTTCTACTACTAATGCAACAAGGAAAGTTAATATCTCCTAACACTACTAGATTTCTAATTAGCTAATGGGTCTTGATCTTCCTTGTCTTGAACTCCAAATAATTCGGCTGCCTTACTCTCGACCGCCTCGCCTAATCCTCTGCTTGCGAGGCATCGTGCGTGCCCAGTCATCGCTTCCCAACGCCTGTGCGTGTGCATTAGCGCCCAACACTCTTACGCCTGCTCAGTCGGTGTCTTCTCCCGCTCGCGCACTGCCCATCTCGCCTACGCCTACTCGGCCTAGGAGACCTGCATCTGCCCCACTTGCACGCCTTTGTGCGCCCCGCGTACCTGTTGGCCTCCCCGTATGCATGCTTCCCGTCATTCCTAGGCCTGCGAGGCCTAAGCCATCACCCGCGTCTATCTCGCGCGCCCAATCGCACGCTTCACCGCCCGATGCGTGTTGCCCACCTATTTCGACCCCGTGCACATCCGTCCATTTGGCGCACCCAATTTTCTGACCCACAAAAATCTCCTGCACACATCTTCCACCCATCTTCCACCCCTCGCGTGCCCATTATCTTAGCCTCCATTCTCCAGGCACGTCGCTTCCTCGCACAAGCTTTGCACCAATTGTTTACCTCATTAAGCCTCGGCTTGTGCTGCCTTCTTGCTCGCTTGATCTTGCGCCTTCTTGACCTCGGACCACATCCTCTCGGCCAGTCTCGCCTACATGAAGGTCAATAAATTGGGCTCTGTGGTGCCTCCAGCATGTTCTCTAGCCATAAGTCATGATCCTCGATAGACTCTTCCTCGGACTCACTGGGGTTGATCACCACTTCTGTATCATTCCCCTCCTCTTCAAGACGTTCCTTGTCCTCAAGGATAATGAAATTCAGCACATCAACATCCTCCTCATCCTCCTCTACTTCGACTACTTCATCTTCTTCAACGTCTAAGAGTTTATCGTAGGGTTGTACATCGAGTTTAGGCTGGCTTAAGTAGTCGATTGCCAGTTCTTCGTCCATTAACATGTCGCCGAATGAAGGTGGATGCTCAGAGTCGTCGTGCTCGACCCTGAACTTGGTGACCTTGTCTTCAACATAGCCCAGAAGATCGCACGTAAATATGGGCTCCTCGTCGACGAACCCCTCCATGATCTTGAGTTGTCGTTCGTAGTTTTCTTCTAAACCCTTTTGTTCGTACAGCTCCTCCAAATAACTTTGATCCTTAGGAGTTAAACTCCTCTCCAACCCTTCTAAAAATCCGAGATCTCCCCATTCCATCTCATCTAAAGGCTCAAACATCATGATTTTTCTTTTATTTTTTTGATACTCACGAAAATTTTTGAAAAAATAAGAAGAAAAATTCTTAAAAAATTCAAACCTAGGGGAGGAAAAAATTGGATAAAAATAAAAAGAAGGGGATAGGAAAAGTTTAACAAAACACACAATCAATCACTCTCAATGAAAGCACCAATGATGAAGGACCGTTTGTTTGTTCCAACTCATTTGCCTTAAACTAGATTTGCCACGGTTCCCTCTCGATGATAGGTGTGGACGACTAGGTTACTAGCCTTATCTTCTCACGATTTTGAGATCACTCAGGTCTTAGCCTCGCTCACTCGATTTTCATGAGAAAACTCTCACGAATTTCTGACACACTTTTTGCTCTTACGAACTATTTTCCATTAACTCCAAGACATGAAAATAATGATGAGTACATGGGGTATTTATAGGTGCCAAATAAATCTAGTCTTATACTACTAAGATCTCCTAAACAATGCAAGAATATAAATCCTAAATCAACTAAATATCCAAACATCTTCTAATACTAATGCAACAAGGAAAGTAAATATCTCCTAACACTACTAGATTCCTATTTAGTTAATGGGTCTTGATCTTCGTTGCCTTGCACTCCAAACAATTCAGCTGCCCTACTCTCGACTGCCTCGCCTAATCCTCCGCTCGCGAGGCATCCCGCGCCTCGTCCGCATCACACGCGCGCGACCAGCCTTCCCTGCCCAACGCCTACGCGTGTGCTTAGCGCCCTGCACTCTTACGCCCGCTTGGTCACGGTCTTGTCCCGCTCGCGCACCGCCCATCTCGCCTACGCCTACTCTGCCTATGCGACCTGCGACTGCGACCCACTCGCGTGCATTTGCACGCCCCGCATTCCTGCTGGCCTCCCTGCGTGCGTGCGCTCCCGCCATTCCTATACCTGCAAGGCCTAGGCTATCACCCGCGTCTATCTCGCGCGCCCAATCGCACGCTTCACCGCCCGATGTGTGCTGCTAGCCCATTTCGACCCCGTGCACATCCGCGCACTCGGCACACCCATTTGCCGACCCACAACAATCTCCTGCACGCATCTTCCACCCATCTTCCGCCCCTCGCTCGCCCATTCTCTTAGCCTCCATTCTCCAAGCACGTCGCTTCCTCGCACAAGATTAGCACCAATTGTTTACCTCATCTGGCCTCGGCTTGTGCTGCCTTCTTGCTTGCTTGGCCTTGCGCCTTCTTGACTTCGGGCCACATCCTCTTGCCCAGTCTCGCCTACATGAAGGTCGATAAAATCGGGCTTTGTGGCACTTCCAGCATGTTCTCTAGACATAAGTCATATTCCTCAATAGACTCTTCCTCGGACTCACTGGGGTTGATCACCATTTCCGTATCACAGCGCACCAGCGCACATAGTCGGCCTCGGTCCGTGCCCAGCAGTACGTCCGAGTGCCCAATGCCATCAGGGCTGCCCAACAGCACCCGATGGTCACCAGTCGCGCACTGTCTAGTGCCTGTCGCACCCAACAGTGCTCAGTCGCCACCAGCCGTTCCATGTAGCACGCCAGCATGCGAATTCACCCGCAACCATGCCCAACAGCGACCGACAGTACCCAGGGCATACCTAACAATGCCCGACAGCACCAAGGCCACGCCAGCCCGCGCGTGCGACCACACCGGCAGGCCCTGGGCCTAGTTAGCCCAGCCAGCGGCCGACCGTCCGGCCACAGTGAGCCGGCGGTCTGGCCTGCAAGTGAACCAACCGGTTCAGATCGGTTATTTGAACAATTCAGTATTCATTGACCCAGTTCGAGTTCAGTTCTGTATTTCAGTTAAAATTTGAGTCCAGTCAGTTTAGTATAGTATTTTTAGTTCAGTTCAGATTTATTATCAATCAAGTTAGAACTCGAGATTATTCTAGTAAATCTAGTTAAATATTTAGTTCGAGTCGAGCATCTTAGCAATTATTTTTAGTCAGTCTGAGCAAAGTACTTAGTATTTGTTTATTTATATATTTTTACAGTTTGATCATTCAACAGCCATCAGCACTTACATTTTCAGTAGTTCAGATGGGGACTCAGACTGAGTATTACATTGAGTATAATTACAGCTATCATGTTCAAGGTATGTATATTTAGTTCCGCTTAGAATGGTGGCCAGTCCAGGTGCCGTAAGTCCATTCTGAGTTCTAGTGGTGTAATCTACCCAATAGGGTGTGAACATGGTTTCAGATATAGCCGACAGATTCAGTTTCTGATCCAGTAGCAGTTTATATACCGTTGATCAACAGTTCATGGACACAGACATAGATTATATATATATATATATATATATTGTTGATCATGATATTGTAATTACTATTACTCTTTTACTTCAGCATGAGTTTCTGCGGAGCACAGTGGCTTTTAGTGCTCAAGCCCACACTATATTATCTTTTTCAGGTCACAGGGTCAATTTAGAGGTGTGAGCCAAGCGGGTGGTCATGGGTACTTTATGTCTTTTGCCGACCTTTGATATGTATATATTTTTCCAAGTTTTATTCCACTGACACTTTTAGCTTTTCAGACTCGCATATTGACTTTCAGTTTTTTATCCAATTTATCGGTCAGATTTTGTACAGTGTTACATGCTAGTTTGTTTAAATATAATCCATTTTTTCTTAATAGTTTAACTTAGAAAAGATAACGGGTTTTTCAAAAAAGAAAGGTTTTTCAGAAGCATCCTGAATCACAATTTCGCAAAACTAATAAGTATTTTCAAATAAGATTTTTGCAAAAATTTGACTATGATTTTAATAAGCTAGGGGGATATTACACCTATTGTCTAACCTGTACTCTAAATCAATCAAATTCAAGACATGATGAAATCAAGAGGACATCTAGGGATGTAATGTAAGCTTAATGGATCGGGTAAGATAAATATAGGTCAAGTGGCTCAAATATAGTATATCACAACTAAAAAAATCAACCATAATAAACAACTCCTCAGGTCTCAACAGGTTTCTCCAACCTTCTCCAAAGCCAACATGCTTCCTGAATATTATTACCTTTTTTTTTGTAACCTTATGGACATGTTATCTATATTTTATTACCTTTTTTCTTCCCGAGTCTCCTAGACCGGTTTTCCGTAGACTTTACTCGAGACCACTAATGATAGCGGTTAGAGCACTTAGAGTATAAACCGTTCGATTAATTTTTTCTCTCTTTTTTTTATATATCAAAACTCAAAACTCCAACAATCATCACCATCGTTATCCAAACATTATCAATATGAGGTCAACAATGAAATATATGTGATACAGCTCAAAGGGGTGACTAGTGGTTATTGTTCCCGAATGAAGAAAAAGGATAGACAAATAACAAACAATGCCTCAATCATGTTCACCTACCACACATGAAATCGACTTATCTCAAAGCAGATTCAAGGCAAGTTCTTATTTACTAACATTCAGATCAATATCACACAAGAAAATGAATATGGCTCAAATCTCACAGGGTATATATGTATACGTTTTCATCAAGACAACCGAGCCAATTCAAAATATGCTACTCATGATCATCATCAAATCTTTCCAACGTCATCAAACAATCATTAACTAGTCTTAAAATTCACCATAATCCATACTCACAAAACACACAAAATCCTAAAACTAGACCGATCCGCCACATAAGCATGCAAAATCCAAATAGACCCCCCCCTCCACACATAAAATGATGCAATGACCTCATTCCTTCAACACAAAACAAGAAGTGAAATAAAGGACCTAGCACTTTTTCATGTAGCGAACCAACACTAGCAACTACCACAAGAACACAAGACTCAAAAGAAAGGAAAGAAGGGGAAAACAAACTAATAAAAAAGGGTAAAAAGAAAAAAGGGTGTGCAAACCAAAATGCCTCAAGGAGGATAAGCATCCACGTGCAATCCATTCTCCCATGCTAATCTCAGAACCTCGATATTCCTCGTGCTCGAGCTCATAAACTCGTACATGCCAAGAAAACACAGAACTCCCAACTTCAATTATTAAAAGATAAAACTAAAAGAGCAAAAAGAAAAATATCTAAAAAGCAGTAAATCGCTTGGGTTGCCTTCCAAGAAGCGCTTGTTTAACATCATTAGCTTGATGAAACAGTTGGGAACTCTGTCGGGATCTAGATAGTGATGGTCGTACCACGCTTTCATATTTTTGAGAAGTGGTAGCTCGTGTAGTGTGGCAAGAAGGCGGGTATGGTGGGCTCAGGTGGCAGTATACTTGTAGAACCGGGCACGAGTACTAAAGATGGTAATGAAACGGCCCAGAGCTCTTCTCATCAAACTTCCACGGTCAACCTCTCAAAATACACGAGTGTCTGTGGAGCATGCCGAACTAAATGGAGCCTTCTAAATGGTGCAGAGGGATGGCTCAAGTGAGGGACTCTCGAATTTGGGCCCAGGAGTTTCCTCCATCAGGATATCACCCTTAATCTCTGGAAGCGCATCTTCCTCTTCTTCAGTCTCGCCCACGTGAATCTGACTGACATTGATAAGGGGCTCATCGACTTGTGGCTTAATGGTCTGAATGTGTCCTATTATACCGTCAAGCTGCACCATCAATCGAGCGCATCCAACCTCAACCTCCTCCAGTTGCGTTGTTTGGGACGACACACGAGCAAGAATGAGATCGAGTTTTTCATCAACCGTCAAAGTGTTTCCCCGATGTTCTTTATCCACGAGGGAGTAGGGTGAAGAATTACAAACTCAGTCCTCCATAACTAGAACATGTTCCGCTAGGATATCGATTCTCGCCTCAAGATTTTTCCTCCGGGCTGCTTGGGAGGTCAGAATATCGAGAATATGATCAAGCTTAGCATCATACTCTGAGGAGTCCACGAGGGACTCATATGATTGCTCGAACGATAGTGGTTTCCCCAGTTGCTCGTAAGAGAAGGCATATGTCTGGCTATACTCCGACAAACCGTAGCTCGACCATTATTCCTATAGTGAAAGTATGAGGATGTGACTGGGTAGCCTGAGTTCATTGAGCTCTTCGATCAAATGCCCTGCACACAAGAAACAAAAGAACCACAGGAAGCCGCGAAAAGAGAGAAAAAATAAAACAAGAACAAAGAAGACAAAAAGAAAAACAAAGAAGCACAAAAGAGGCAATAAAAAATACAAAAAACACAAAACAAAGAGAAACACGGAAAACAAAACCAATTAACAAAACCAAATGTCCTACTTGCCTTCCTCGGCAACGGCGCCAAATTTGTTGTAGCACAAATTATTATTTTTACCGAGTACCAAATTGAAAGAGTCGATCCCCGGGTCGATCTCACGAGGAAGGCGGTTCGGAATTCAGCTTTCGTATCGATCACACATAAAAAGAAAATAAATCCTAAACATACTAATAAAAAATGAGTTTGAATAATTATAAACTAAAAAATAACAAAAAAGCAATAATCTACGTACGAATAAAGCAAAGATGGAGAAGCTGGAGAATCTGGGATATTTTATTCAAGTTCTTAGCACACACCTGGACATTAATCATTCTAATCTAGATTGACACTCTCGCTTAAACATCTAGCGGTTCGCTCCGAATAGCTCTTCGTAACAAGGGATTGAACATAGACGAACAAACTCGAGCATACGACACAGATCAATTATCCCAATCCCTATAACTTTTCGTAACAAGGGACAGGTCATCAACAAACGCGTATTTCAACCTAAAACCTATAGACTATTCAGTTACGAAATCGTCTGCCTCATGTGAGCCTAAGTCTACGACTTCTTCCCTTTCGGTTTTAAAAGTAGCTGATTATACTAGGAGGTGGTTACTCAACTAATCATGTAGAATTGAAAAACCCTAACTCAAAAAATAATTATTCAATGTTTTCGATTGCAAGATCGAAGTGTCACTCTTCGATTATATCAATCAATCAACCGAGAGTACATCAATCCCAAATTAAATTAACTCGCACAAGAACGAACTATTCAAGCCCCATAAATACACGTTACACGTTAAACAAGAACAATCATCCCCTATCCCTAGCTATCAGATTTAGCTACGAATATCAAATTCAACCATCATGATCAATTCTCCCAATTAAACCATTATTCATGAATTAAATAGAAGAGAAAAGAATCATACGATTAATCTCAAATCCACGTGTTGAATATGAATTACAAGCTTAATCCCAAAAGCAAGAACAAATTGTATATAAAAATGAAAGGAAGGATTATGAGAAGAAGAAGAAAGGAAAAAGAAAGAATAAACGGAGGAGAAAGAGTCTTTCGTGTTTTCTCGGGACCTAGGGTTTTTACCCAGTCGAGAGACTTAGACTTTCGAAGTCCCGTGCAGATAAAAATATAAGGACAAGTCATGGCATGGAGCATATATGGTGCGGCGTGAAGAGCCCACCTACCGCGCCGTGAGGCTAGCGTCGCGGCGCGAAGAAGGATGCATGGGCGTGTCCTTCGCAACGCGGGGAGAAGTGTGGTGCCACGGCGCATCACTCTGCCGTGGCGTGTGTTTCTGGACCTTCTGTCAAGCTCGTGGTAGGTAGCGCGCCGCGGGGCTGGTGTGGTTCTGGCCCTGGGTTGTTGATTCAATGCATGATTTCATGTCTCAGGCTCGTTTGGTATCAGAATTCGATTATGCTTTTTTCTGAGTATTGCCAACGGACCCTTCTATATAATTACACTTGCATGGTCAATTTTTGCCTCAAATCCGGTCCTCCCAAGGCTTTCAACCTGCACACCAAAAATGAAAGAAAATTAGAAAAACACACGAAAAAACACATAGAAAACAAAAATAGAATAATATACACAAAAAATTACAAAACGAATAAAAACTAACGAAAAGACCTAAAACGGGAAAAAAAGAAAGAGAAAACAATAAAGAAAAAAATGCAATAAAAATGGGACAAACACCAGCACCGTGTCACGCCTGCCTTCACGCCGTGACGTACGAACCTGCCGTGCCGCTGGGCAACTTCAGTGACGTGAATAGACAACCTGCCACCCCCGTGCTGAAGCCCTGCACCGTGAAGTGCTGATCTCCCACGCCGTGCAGCAACTGCCGCACTGCAGTGCAGGCACCTACCGCACCCGTGACCCACCCTCGCGTCGTTGCCCGCTGGCAATATAAATACAAAATCAAATAGTAGCTCGATTATCATTCTTTCGATGGGAGAAACACGTTAACCCTTTCTCTCATCTCTTTCATTCATTTTTCACTTTTCCTTCATAATTTTGGATGTAGAACATGGATTTGATCTCGGATTTTGCTATTGCTTTTGGATTCAAGCTTGTTTACCGAATTCAACTTTTAGATTTTATCAATCGTAAGAATATCTTTTAATTTAATCGTTAATTAAGAATTCTTGGGTTGTGAATGCTTTTGTTGATTATTTAATTATGAGTAGCTAAATTTATATGCTAGGGATAGGGGATTGATGTTTTGGAATCGTTTCTGATTGTAGGGCTCAAGATTGTCCAATTTACGTGAGTTAATCTTTAATTAGGGTTTTTCAATCATTGTTCTTGAGTTTTGAGAATTGTTGAAGAGTGACACTTCAACTTGCAATTGTTGCAATTGAATTTGATTAATCCATGCTCGATGTTATGGTCTAGTTGATTAACCACCTTCTAGTCTAAGTTAATGGACTCTTAGAACCAAAAGGGGAGGAGTTGGTCGAAATAGGCTCGCATAAGCTATGCTTGTTCGTAACTGTATTACCTAGGAATGACTTGTTAACTTGTCGTTCTAGTTTGTTCTCTTATTATGAAGAGTTATTGAGGATGAATATTTGAACGTGTAGGTTATTCAAATAACTTAACTGAACAACCACTTGCCCATTAATGGAAATTCGAACCAAAACGGATATCCCCGACTCCTTAGCTTCTCAAATCCTGTTTGTTCTTTGTTGCTTGCTATTTATATTGCCTTATTTAAAATTTTGCAGTAGTTGATAATTAAAAAACATCCAATCATCTGAATTAGTATGTTTAGGAATTTTATTTCTTTTGTTTGTGGTTGATTAAACGTACAAAATAATCATGCTAACCTTCCTCGAGAGGCACGACCTGGTGTTCAAATCTTTCGATTTTGTTTCGAAAAAATATTCACAGCAAATTGGCGTTGCAGCTGGAGAAGGTTTAGGACATATTTTATGCGCTTATTTACTTTGTTTTTATGTGTTTCTCTTTGTTTCTTTTTATTTGTTTAGGTGTTAGTTCATTGTTTTTGCTTTGTTTGTACTATTTTTGTTGCATTTTTTGTTATTGTTTTGTTCTTCTTTTCACCTCATTTTAGGACTTCCTAATGATTTTTATTCGTTTTTATGATTTATTATGTGTTTTGATCTATTTTGGTTTTTTATGTGTTTTTCGTGTATTTTTCCAATTTTCTTCTTTTTTGATGTGCAGGTCGAAAACCCCGTGAGGAATGGATTAAGCTTAAAACTCGGTTATTCAAGATCAACTAACTAGAGAGGTTAGTTGGCAACAAGTGAGAAAAAGCATAATTCGATTTTGAGTTCAGATGAATCCAAATGGGGCCGAAACGTAAAGTCGAGCAAGTTACCGACCCTTTAAAGGTTGCAAGTTCTAAATAATTTGTATTCTTGCAGAAGTGTGGTTTGCAAACACAATTATATATAAGGGTTCGTTATAGACATGTGGGAAAAGACGAAACTCATTTCTAAGTTTAGACGAGCTCAAACAAGCCAAAATGCAAAGTTGCGTATAGCTGTCGCGACTCGCAGAAAACAATAGAGGCTAGTAACTTATATTTAGCTTTGCCAACTATAACTCAGAGTATCTAACTAGTAAGATACTCAACTTACTGACTGTAAAGGTTATTATTTTCTGAAAATATACTGCTCTGGTCCAGCTTCAAGCCTCCATGGTATACCCGGATAAGTGGCTCTTATTTCAAGCCTCCATGATAACCCGAATTAATGACTCTTAAGTCAAGTCGTCATGATATACCCGGCCTAGTGACTCTTATTTCAAGCCGCCATGGTATCCTGACATAATGACTCTTATACACTAAAACCGTTACTTCTGATACTGAATTATGTACATTCTTATATTGTCTTATGTGCATTCTCAAAATAAGCCAACCTTTAGAGTTAGTGCTTAAATTAAAACTTATTATGATATCTTAAATTTTAGAATGTTTGGTTAACTTTCTTGATCTAGTGAATTTTTCGAGATAGTTATCTCGAATTGGCCAACTATAGCTGAATGGAAATCTCCTGTAAACTTTACAGAGTGCTATACTTGATCTGAAAAAGTTTTTTTTTTCAAAAAAAAAAAAAAACTCCCCCACACTTAACTCTTTTTTTGTCCTCAAGAAAACAAAAAAACAAGCAATTCGAGAAGAAAGATCGAAAAGTCCAAAGTTAATAATCATGCTAAATGAAACTCTCGTCTTCCTCCAGTTATTCATAAAATTCAACTCAAATTTGAAAACGCGGTCCCCACAAAATGGTTTAAACAAAACAAAAACTCATCCCAAGTCATTCTACACATGATTTACTTGATTCAAACTTCTTTTTTTTTTTTTTCAAATTCACATACAAAAAGCTAGAAACGGTTTACTCAATATGTAGTAGGAAACAATAAGAAACAAACCAACAACTCCAAATCTCTCTTTTTATTATGAGTCATTTTTTATTTCAAATGAGATTCATTTGGACGATTATTATCTAGGTTTACCCTCAGGGTTTTTTCCTGAGTGTCCTAGGCCGGTTTTTCATACTTATTAACCTGATCTATCCTGAGTGAGACTATCCGGATCAAGCGAAGTCTAATCCTTTCACTCTCACGAGCTCATTTTATTCCCTTTTTTGTGAGCTACATTTTTCCAAACAAGGTTTCTGGATAATTATTATCTAGGTTTAGCCTCGAGTTGTTAGAGGTATACTGTAAAAGCTCGACTTTGCAAATTCTAGCAATTCCATTTTGATTTGGACATCATGTTTCGATCAAAGTACATATGCTTGCACTCTATTTATTTATGCAATCATACTCCTTGTCTTACATTGAGATAGTGTGGTTCGAAGTGTTTCGAACAGAAAGATCTCATATCGCTTCCTTGTAAAACTAAACTATTCGTTAATAGTCTAGACAGACAGTGAGACCCCTCTTGGATAAAGACTGTAGTGTATTCTTGATTCAGTTGGTCTTTGACTGGAGAATTACACTGCACTTATGATAGGTGTTGAATAGGACCACGGAAGGATAAGATTATGAGACTCACTGATCGTTGTTGTAATCTAGACCTTCAACAATTGATGCGTACTCTTAAGCTGTAAGATAATATAAAATGAGCATATGTATTAATTACTTATTTATTTGATGTATCAAGGGTGATTCCTATTTTATTAGAACTACATACTCGGTATTTCGGTAAGTAAGTGTATTTATATGATGTGCCGTTATAAATTATTTACGGTCACTATGTCCCAGTACACTGGGTTGATAACGTCGCCGAAATGAGCTCAGGAATGAATATTATGTCAAGCCCTGCAGGCGGATGTGTTATCCGGCATAATGATTAAGGATCTGACTGATACTAGTTTCAGAAATGAATAAGAAGTTGATAATTTATTTTTTCAGTAATTTAAATAATCAACGGACGTTATATCTTAAACATGGGGAGATAAATCGGTAAATTAGATTAATATAATTTAATCAAGTGGAGGTTTGAATTTATTGAATAAATTGGAGCTAAATGGGGAGAGCAATAATATTACTCTAGTGGAATGTTTTATTATTTAATTTTGTTTAGGAATTAGGAATTAATTTTATTCCATATTAATTAATTTAATCAGGAAAATAATATTCCTACCAGAATCTTCTCTAGGGATTAGGAGACTAAGGAGTCTTCTATAAGATGAAGATTTGTAGGAGATATATTTCCTACATTAGATTATTAATTAGAGTAGAATTAGGTTTCCTAAATAAGAAATTAATTTTATTCCATGATTATTAATTTAATTTGAAAAGGTATTCCTACTAGAATCTTCTCTAGTGTTAGGAGACTAAGGAGTCTTCTAGAAGAGTTTCCGGCAGTCCCACAATTTTCCGGCGATCGGACGGAGCTCAGACGATGTCCGGCGAGCCGCTGGAATTTTTAGTCCGCGTTCAGGCCCTTCAATTCGCGCTCAGGTTCTTCAACGCGCTATTCCCACAATTTTGGCGTAGTGGTCTTCAGCGCGCTATTCTGTGGGTGAGGTCGCGTGATCGAATCTTTCATCCCGCGAGCATTTTTATTTTGTTACCAGCAGTGGAGAGAAAAGGCACGCGGGCCGCGCAACCTGATCTTAGCCTGCATGATGGCCCAGTTCTGCAGCGCATTTTCTTGGCCCAATTACAGTGCGTCCGTGGCCCAAATAATCCAGCATGGCCCAGCGAGCAGAGTACCAGCCCAGATGTGCTCCAGCCGGTCTAGATACACTCCCACC
>CACSLK010031655.1:5230819-5257796 GCA_902706635.1 Striga hermonthica | reverse complement strand
TCTAGGAAGCTCCAGAATGGTCCAACAACGTACCAGAATGGCTCAGACCAGCCCAGACGCGGCCAGCGTGCTCCAAACTAGTCCAGCTTGGTCCAAAAATCCCAGTTCGAGTTAAGATGGTTCTCGAGTGGTCCAAGCAGTCCAAATCATTTACCGAAGGTCCGAGACGATCCGATAAGCTTGATGAGCGATTGGAAAACCTTGATGACTTGATTAGAATCAAGAAAGGCCAAGTCTAGCTGCCCATTGGACTTTGGTGTTCACACGATCTCCATCAATGGAAATCAGAAACGTCTCAGAGTCGACAAAAACTTTTAAACCGTAAGTTCTAATCCTAACTATAGATTCTGCTGCGTTAGGATTTATTATTCAATATATTTGAATGTGCACATTGTCGATGTTCCTAATAGAACCCAATAACTTGTATCAGAGCCCAGGTTAATTCGACTTTGTGCACTATTTGAATTAGGACTTGCGTGATATATGTGAATTAGTTGTGTACAGATGCAGCGCATAATAGATTGGAATTGCAAATAAGTGTGTTTGCAGGTATTCTTGAATACGACTATTATGGCTCGCATGTATGTTTGTTTTCAATTTATGTATGTCGTTTTATATGCCTCGGACATGTCGAGGATTTTTGGGTTGGTGAATGCTTGTAATAATTTAATCGCGTGGTGGGACACTGCATAGTTTAAATGTTTTACTAGATCATTCATGTACGACCCATGTTTGGGCCATATGATCAATGTATGTAATTGATATTATGTAATTGTTCGTTGGACCCAATAAGCGCGGACATCTCTCGACGAGACGAGGCAGGCTACCCCGCGAACTTGTATTTGATGGAATACGTGGTACTGTGCAAATGCAGACATACTCGTAGGTAGCTTGCTGACAGGTACGAGCATTGTTAAGGTGTTTGCAGACAGATACGCATGGACCCAGGTCAACAGAAATATGAGCGACGGGGCAGTAGACATAATCCAATGGAGGAGACACGATGGCGAATTTCCTGGTGACGACTTGTTCAAAACGAAAAGTGGGAGTCACGGCAAAAAAGGAAATTCTTGTCCCAAAAACAAGGACAAGAATTAAGTTTTCTGAAAGATTAGAGAATGATTAAATGACCATGATAGTTAGATCTTAGTTCCTTGTTTATTATTGCCTATTTAATCATGCATGTTCTTATGTGATTTTATTGCTCTATGTGCAAATTGAATTATTAAGAGCATGTTTAGGAAAATCCCTTTAAACTAAAAATTATATTAAGTGTGTAGTGGGTTGAAATAAATAACATCCAAGGCCTTTATTATAGGTTTGTCAGTGAAGTGATTTAAATCAAGCCCAAAAGAAGTTTTATTTCACAGTTCACAAGGACGAATCTCCTTCGGGATGGTTATAGTGAGTTATTTCAAAAGCGTATGGGTCACCCAAAGGTGGACGTATAATTTTTGTAGTAAACTTAGGACCAATTAATGGGTTACGCTTAAAGTGCAAATAATTGCGATGTTCCCAAAGGAAAAGATCATTTTTATTCTTGTATAAGTTAATTGCGCTGGCCAAATGTTCGACTGACTATTAGTTAAGTATTGCTTGGCAGTACGTTAAGCTAATGGGATTTAGCCATCCTCTTGCGACGGTTTGAACCGTAGACGTCCACACTCCGTGGTCTGCGGGGATTCAGTGTTTTTAGGTGACGATGAATTTATTCAAATGTTGTTTTGAAGGGATCAATATTTGATGATTCAAAAACACTTGTCTGAGTAAAGACAATGTTTGCATGATCCCAAGAATTCAAAATGTCTTTTCAATCCGTTGTCCGTAATACTCAAAGATAATTTACTTGTTAAAACATGATTATAAATAGAACTTGGATTGTTGGGTTCTGTGAGGAACGTCAAACAACATGCACAGTATTGAACTTATAGAAATAAATCCTAACGTAAAGGAATCTATTGTTAGGATATGGACGTTTATCTAGGCTCTGATACCAGTTGTTAGGTTCTGTGAGGAACGTAAAAACAGCATGCATAGTATTGAACTTATCGAAATAAATCCTAATGCAGCGGAATCTATAGTTAGGATATGGACGTTTACCATTAAAATTTTTGCCGACTCTGAGACGATGTCGAGTACCGTTGATGTAGTTCGTCTGAACACCACAATCTAATGGGCGGATAGATTTGGCCTTTATTCGATTCTAATCGAAGGTTCCAACGAAGCTCAATTCACGGTATGCGGGTCTCGGATTTGTTGCAGCGGCTAGACGCGAGTCGTGGTTTTTGGGAGCAGTTGGTCGCGAGTCACGGTCGCTGGTAGTATCTTGCGGTTGGGCGTCGCGAGTCGCGCCTCGCTGGCAGCTTCTGGCAGCTTCGGGCGGCGGCGATGGTTTTCTGGCGGTGGTCGACGGCGGCGATGGGCGGCGGTGAGGTGGTGACGATTATCGGAAATATATGTATATTAAAGGCTCAATATATTGTACCAAAAGGCCTTCTAATGGATTACCTAAACACCTACTTCGATCAAACTTGGTGGAGCGTTTAATCAAATCTCCCTAACTCCAGAACGAAGCTATTTCTCACGTGTATGTAGAGAGAAAATTCGGCCAGCATAAGCTTGTAGGAGAGGTTGGGACATGGTGTATTTATAGGCTCCATTAAAGACCTTAAGGAGGTACTAAATATGGGCTTATCCCATTAAGCCTAGGAATACTAATTCTATTCCAGTACTAATTCAATGTAGGAAGGCGATCTCCTACTAATCTAACTCTTCTAGAAGAATCCTTAGTCACCTAACACTAGAGAAGATTCTAGTAGGAATACATTTCCTAATTAAATTAATAATCATGGAATAAAATTAATTCCTAATTTAAGAAACATAATCTTATTCCAATTAATAATATAATGCAGGAAATATATCTCCTACTAATCTTCATCTTCAAGAAGACTCTTTAGTCTCCAAATCCCAAGAGAAGATTCTAGTACGAATATTATTTCCTAATTAAATTAATTAATATGAAATAAAATTAATTTTTATTTGAATTAAATAATAAAACATCCCACTAGAGTAATATTATTGCTCTCCCCATTTAGCCATTATTTTACCAATAAAATTGAGCCTCTATAATTAAATAATATTAATCTGATTGATCAATTTACCTCTCTATGTCTAATATATAACATCCGTTGATTAATTAAATTACTGACAAAAGAATTAATCAACTTCTTATTCATTTCCGAAATTAGTACCACTAGAACCTTAACCATTATGTCAGACAATCGTCTACCTATAGGGTTTAACATAATGTACATTTCTAAGCTCATTTCGGGGACGTCATCAATCCAGCGCACTGGAAAATAGTGACCATAAATAATTTATAATAGCACATCATATAATTATTCTTACTTAATAAAGTACCTCCTATGTCATCCTAATAAAATAGGAATCACTTGGTAAATCAAATAAATAAGAATTTAATATATATGCCTATTTTATATTATCTTACAGCTTAAGAGAACGCATCAATCACTAAAGGTCTAGGTTACAACAACGATCAGTGAGTCTCATAACCTTATCCTTCCGTGGTCCTGTTCAACACTTAACACAAGTGCTAGTGTAATTCTTCAGTCAAAGACCAACTGAATCAAGAATACACTACAATCTTTTTCTAAGAGAGATCTCACTGCCTGTCTAGACTGTGAATGAATAGTTTGGTCTTACAAGGAACCGATAGGTGATCTTTTTGTTCGAAACACTTCGAACCACACTATCTCAATATGAGTCATGGAGTATGATTTGCATATATAAATAAACTGCAAACATATATACTTTGACTGGAACATGATGGCCAGATCAAAATAGAATTGATAGAATCTGCAAAACATAGCTTTTACAGCATACCTCTAACAATCTCCCACTTATGCTTAATAAGCTCATGGCTATACATACTAACCACAATTTCTTTCAATCTAATTCTCAAAGGGTAGTCTACTATGTCGCCCTAACATCCGACTCCCATTCCTTCTACGTGTCTTGTAATGACTTTTGTCGGTAGGCTCTTCGTAAAAAGATCTGATAGGTTGTCCTCTGATTGTATCTTGGCAACAATGACTTCTCCCTGTCCAACAATTTCTCGTATCAGGTGGTACTTGCGCTCTATGTGTTTACTTGCTTTATGAGTTCGTGGCTCCATCGAATTTGCTACTGCTCCACTATTATCATAGAACACTGTAATCGCAGCGGGCAAACTCGCTACCACATCAAGATCAAGGAGAAAATTCTTGAGCCAGACAGCTTCTTTCGCTGCCTCTGAGGCTGCTACATACTCATCCTCCATGGTTGAGTCTGCCATGCATTTCTGCTTGACACTCCGCCACATTATGGCTCCACCTCCTAAAGTAAACACAAACCCTGAGGTTGACTTGCTTTCATCCCGGTCTACCTGAAAGTCAGAATCGGTGTAACCCAACGAAAGCAATTCATCTGCCTGGTAAATCAACATGTACTCCTTAGTCCTACGTAGGTACTTAAGTATATACTTTACCGAAGACCAATGTTCCGGTCTTGGATTACTCTGATATATTGCTACCATGCCCACGACATAACAAATATTAGGTCGCGTGCACAACATAGCATACATGAGGCTTCCTACTGCTGATGCTTAAGGAACTACCTTCTTGTCCTCTACCTCTTCAGGTGTCTTCGGGGACATCTTCTTAGATAGAGGTACTTCATGATAAAAGGGTAAATCCCCTTTCTTGGAATCATGCATGTTGAAACGCTTTAGGACAGTGTCTATGTATGTGGATTGGGATTGGCACACCGCTCTCTTCTCTCGGTCTCGAATGACCTTGATTCTGAAAACATGTCCTACTTCTCCCAAATCCTTCATATCAAACTTCTTGGATAACCATACCTTTACGTCTGATAACATCTTCACACTGTTTCCAATAAGAAGTATGTCATCCACGTACAGTACAAGAAACACCACCACGTTTCCATCACTTTTCTTGTACACTCAGTGCTCATCCAGATGTTGGGTAAATCCATACGATTGGCCAACCTCGTCAAAACGGATGTTCTAAGACCTCGAAGCCTGCTTCAGCCCATAAATGAACCTCTTCAGCTTGCAAACCAGATGCTCTTGGCCCTTTGTAATAAATCCTTCTGGTTGCTACATATAGATGTCCTTATCCGAATTCCCATTAAGGAAAGCGGTCTTTACATCCATTTGTCAAATATCATAATCCATATGAGCAGCTATAGCTATGAGAATCTTGATGGATTTGAGCATGGCTACCGGCTAAAAGGTTTTTTCATAATCGATCCCTTCTTTCTGAGTGTACCCTTTCGCAACAAGCCTAGCTTCGAAGGTCTCAACCTTCCCATCTGCTCCTCTCTTTCTCTTATAGACCCACTTGCAGCAGCTAGACGTGAGTCGCAGTCGCTGGGAGAAGTTGGTCGCGGTTGCGATCGCTGGCAGCAGCTTGCGGTTGGGCGTCACGAGTCTCGGTCGCTGGCAACAGTAAGTCACGAGTCGCGAGTCTCCTCTCTTTCTAAATTCCTAATTTAAAAAACCTAATCTTATTCCAATTAAATATAATGTAGGAAATGTATCTCCTACTAATCTTCATCCTCTAGAAGACTCTTCAGTTTCCTAATCCCAAGAGAAGATTCTAGTCGGAATATTATTTTCCTGATTAAATTAATTAGTGTGGAATAAAATTAATTCCTATTTAATGAAATTAAATAATAAAACATCCCATTAGAGTAATATTACTGCTCTCCCCATTTAGCCACTATTTTACTAAAAAAATAGAGCCTCCATGATTTAATAATATTAATCCGATTGATCAATTTACCTCTCTATGTCTAAGATATAACATTCGTTGATTAATTAAATTACTGACAAAATAATTAATCAACTTCTTATTCATTTCCAAAATTAGTACCACTCAGAACCTTGACGATTATGTCAGACAATCGTCTACCTGCAGGGTTTAACATAATGTACATTCCTGAGCTCATTTCGGGGACGTCATCAATCTAGTGCACTGGAACATAGTGACCATAAATAATTTATATTAGCACATCATATAATTATTCTTACTTATCAAAATATCCCGTATGTCATCCTAATAAAATAGGAATCAGTTGATAAATCAAATAAATAAGAAATAAATATATATGCCTATTTTATATTATCTTACAGCTTAAGAGAACACATCAATCACTGAAGGTCTAGGTTACAACAACAATCAGTGAGTCTCATAACCTTATCCTTCAGTGGTCCTGTTAAACACTTAACATAAGTGCTAGTGTAATTCTTCAGTCAAAGACCAACTGAATCAAGAATACACAACAGTCTTTTTCCAAGAGGGGTCTTATTGCATGTCGAGACTGTGAACGAATAGTTTAGTCTTACAAGGAACCGATAGGTGATCTTTCTATTCGAAACACTTCGAACCACGCTATCTTAATATAAGACATGGAGTATGATTTGCATAAATAAATAAACTGCAAACATATATACTTTGACTAAAACATGATAGCCAGATCAAAATGGAATTGATAGAATTTGCAAAACATAGCTTTTACAGCATTCCTCTAACATGGATAATGTCTTGTTTTGCTGAAGAATACAAGCCGATGGCATGTGTATATGGTATAAGCGAAATAGACATAGAAAGATGGATTGTCCTATCCTTAATACAAGAAAGGTAAACTTGAATCACTAGTATATGGAATTCATGTTTTGAGAAAGTTTCGGACTTAGTCTCTAGTAAACTTGAATTGATCCATAGTTATACAATGAGGAGATCCAAGACAAGGATGCAGAAACTTAGCAAAGTTTTAATGATATCTGATCTGGGTTCTTCTAGAATTACAATGTAGCATACATGCTATTGGACGAAATCTATAAGTGAAGACTTTAGTACAAGGCTTGTTGTGAAATAGCAGACTCACAAAAAATGAGATCTATTATGAGTTAGCTTTTCACCGGTAGCCATGTTTAAGTCTATACATAGAAAGATTGTTGTGAAATAGGTGAACTAAGAACAAACAGGATCTATTATGAGTTTTATTTCACCGGTTGCTGAAATTAAACCTGATGCCATTCATATGAGTTATAAGTTAGGCAAAGTGGATGTCAAGACATTTTCCTTAATTGGAAGTCTTGTAGGAATATCCACGGAGCAACACCCGGAAGTTTTAATTGAAAATGGCTAAAGAGCATCTAGTCAGTAGGCTGACAAAGTCCATTTAAAGGACTGTGGTGGGTCGATCATTTGGCTGATAAGTTCGAATCATGTATTTGATTATTCACCAAATGAGCATTGTGTGTGGCGCAATAAAAACGTGGTGGTATTTTTTGTACTATGTGTATACAACATTTTGATCATTGGAGACAGTGTAAAAATGTTGACAGAAGCAATGGTATGGTTAATCAAGTAGTGGTACTGTTTAGTAGAATTTTGCGGTGGGTAAAGGAAAACCGAGTTACTCGACTCGGATCGTTCTCAAAAGGAAGGCGGTTCGGAGCTTTTTTTTACTATCCGATTGTTCAAGTCACAAAAAGGGAAAATAAAGTCCTAAACATTCTAAACAATTCATTTGAGGTTGAATTATCACTAAATGAGAAATGGAAATCACGATCAATTAAAAGCTTGAAAACAAAGATGAGAGCTTTAAAGTTAACCGGAGTCTGAATAGCTCAAATCCTTACAAATAACCGATAGACATCAAAGTAGCCACGTGATCCTAGGTGAAAAAGCCGAGCTTTCTACTAAAGACTTCACTTTTTAGCAAAGTCGTAACCCCTAAAACGAGATAACCACAAGCTAATCCCTAACACACCATGACAAACCACAAGAATTGAACGTCCCTCCATTAAACAAGCAAACCGATATCACCTTGAAAAATGACATAAGTAATAAATGGGCAAAATCAAAGTAATAGGGACTTAAACTAATTACCCACGCTCCTAATGTACGCTTGAGGAACACCGGATGCAAAAGTTCAAATCTTGAAGCAAAAAGATGTCACCAGAAACTTGCCAAAAAACACGAGTCAATAAGCTCCATACATAGACTAGAGAGAAAAATAAAGACTTAGACTAAGTTCCCAAAAGGGAAAAATGAAATAATGAAAGATCGATCCCAAAATGCAAAGGAAGAAAAATATTTATAGTCTAGCTCCGAAACACACACTAAAACATGCAGATTAAAAGGGACACTCTTGACGTCTTTGAGAAATTCGTTAGGTCGCGAGTTATAGCTGCATGGTGTGCAAGGGGCGTGGAACTCTCGAGCTCGCCGAGGAATTCGCGAGCACGCGAGTGGGACAGGCGGGCGTCCAGACGCACGGACACGTGGATGTGCGGAGCTCTCGACCTCACCTCTATTTCCACGAGCGCGCGAGTGTGTGAGTTGGGCAGGGGACCGCGGAGCTCCCGACCTTGCCGCTATTTCCGCGATCGCGCGAGTGTGTGGCATGCGGCAGCTGTGATGCTCTCGATGTCGCGCTAGATTCCGCGACGGCGCAAGTTTTGTGTGTGTGCGAGGCGAGCAAGCTGGCGTGGCATGCGGGCACTCGCGAGGTCGTGCCACATTCAGCGAGGGCGCGAGTTGGCATGCGTGGACGGGCGTGAAGGGGCTGGTGCATGTGCGAGCTCGCGGGGACTCTCGATATCGCTGGGCTTTCCGCGAGCGCGGGAGTGTTCTGCTGCCGATGTGCGTCTGCAAGGTCGCGACTCCCGGCACAAGTTCGCGAATAGGACATGTCAGGGCATGATCGGGCTCGACTAGGACTAGACATACTTGGTTCAAAATGGTTCGTGCAAATAACTCGAAACTTCTCAGAATTCTCAGAGGCTTCGCTCAACTCTCCTCATTCTTCCTCCGGATAATCTGAATATTAAACCAAAAAATGGAAAAGTACGCCAAAATATAGAATGAAAGAGAAAACATAAAATCACACAAAATGCGATAAAATGGACCGGTCGACCGGTCGACACTAAAACGAACCTAGAATCAACTCGAACACACATATAAACACATATAAATAAGCACAAAAACATAACAAACAACTCTCCCACACTTAGCTTTTTGCTTGTCTTTAAGCAAACAAAATAACAAATAGCTCGAAGAGAAAAACCGAACGGCCCAAAATTAACGAGCATGCAAAATGAAACTCTCATTATCATCCGATAATCCCTAAAATTAAAATCTAATCCTGGACACGGTCCCCACATAGTGAATCCAAACGAAACAAAAACTCGTCCCAAGTTATTCCACAAATGATCACTCGAGTCAAACCCCCTCATTTACATATACGTGCAAAAACCATAAATGATCTACAAAACATGAAATGATAAGCAGTAGACCAACAAGCCAACTCCCTAATTTTCTTCTTTTTTTTTTTGTTTTTCTTTTTGTTTTTCTTTTTTTAATGAGCCACTTTTTCCAAATGAGAGCCGTTAGGACGATTATTTCCTAGGTTTGACCTTGGGGTTTATCCGCGAGTTGCTCAGGCCGGTTTTCCATGCTCATTGACCCGATTTATCTAGAAGACTAACCGAATTAAGAGGAGCCCAATCCTTTCAACTCTCTCAAACCCATTTCATGAGCTTTTCTTTCCAAACAAGGTTTCCGGACGAGATGATCTAGGTTTAACCTCGAAGGGTTTCCTCGAGTTTCCTAAACCAGTTTCCCGGGCTCATTATCCCAATCCATGAATGGCTCGGAATAAGAGGAGCCTAATCCGTACTTCCTCGTGAACTCACCTTTTATTCCTTTTTTTTTTTAAGGGAGAGGCACACAAGGATACATCATAATTATAATAACATAATCATCACAATTCAATCAAAATGTACCACAAGTGCATAGATAACACATTTACAACGATAAACGAACATAAGGAAAGCATGCCTCAAGACAATCAATCGAGAACAAGTAAGGGACAAAACAATTCCGTGAATCCACATGCGGGTTCCAATGTCAACGAATCATCAATCAATTTAAAAGAACCGTCAAATTCATCAAGTACATAAAGTATGAAAGTTGATAGTGAAACCAATCAACAATCTCGACTCACCACTTAGCTATCTCGACTCTTGAACAAACATTGAGCATCATGCGGGAGAGAAGACACAAACACGCAAAAACTCGAACAAAACTAGTCCAAGACACAATAAATGTGAAAAATAAAGCACCAAAAATGAAAATAATATCACCTAAACATGTACAATCACGATAATCCCTCCCCCATACTTAAAACAAAGCAATGTCCTCATTGCTTGACCAAAAAGCATAGGAGAAAGAACATAATCAAGCAAATTCATGCGATAAAAACAAAAATGAGACACAAAGATCAAAGAGATGAGAAGAAAAACACTCACGAAGATACACAAAAGCAAAGAAAGAAAGAGAAAATAAGAAAAGAAAATGCGTACTCTACACGGTGGTCGTCACCACCATGTGTCCGATAATGGTCGTCCGGAGGGAATAGAGTAGAGCAATCAACTCCGTCGAGCTCGAAATGAAGCCATCCGAACGGTTAAACATTAAGCATATGAAATAAGAGAGGCCATACGTGTGTGTCTCGGAGAGATAGTAACCATGCAAGCATAAACTCGACGTAGACTCACGTACACGTGAAAGCGCAAAAATCGGGCCTCGAGGTCCTTGTGGATGTATGAAATTACCCGGCACAACTAACTCCATTTGTATGCAACACACAATCGATTACTGGCGCTTGCCGTAAATAGGTACCTACAAACTCAGAATCCCGGGAAAAACACAAACATGTGGCACGCCCGGCAAGACGTGCCTAAAACACACAAGTCTATCCCAAATATCTCAATATGACTACTCCGACAAGAGTAGTAATCCAAGAATAACGATATAAAGAAAGTACGGAAAGACAAATCGAATTCGAGTCATTATACTTTGGAAAATGTAAAAAAAAAACGGGTGCCGAAGGTCAAAAATTGAGAGAGAAATTAAATTGGAAGCTCCGGTCGCCGTAAAATATGCCAAACGCAAGGAGGCGATGGTTTTTTACAAGGAAACCTAAAAAATACTAACCGGAAGCTCAATGGGTGCTCGATTGCTGGAAAAAGTGGTCGCTGGAAATGTTCACCAGATTCAGGTGACGGTGGCCAGAAAAGGTAAAGCTCGGCGAGAGGAGTCTGGGAGTGCCTTCGAATTTCATTGGGTCCAAGTGAGTCACCGGTAATTTGAATTTGAAGGTTGAAAAGATGTGTAGATCTACGAGCTTTCGTCGGAAAATTAGAAGTCTTCTCACCGAAATTTTTCTTTGAGTCCCGGATATGTTGTTAGCGTCGACGAGGGCATCACGTTGATGTAAAATTCATCTTGATCGGAGAAAGTTGGCTTGAAAAGGTGGCGGCGGCTGGCGGCTGGCGCCTGCACTAGCAGGGTGGGCGCGGGCTAGGTCGGGGCCGCGGGCGGGCTGGCTGCTGTACACAAGCGGGCTGAGTCGGGCGTGTGGGCGAGGTCAGGCATGGGCTGGGCGCACTCTGGGCACGCGAGTGCGCGTTGCAATCCGCCACACGGAAAACGGCCTGCAGGAGATGAGAGGGCCTGGGGCGTGCGCCGTTGCGGACTGCTGCGCGAGGTCGCGAGTGACGCCCGCAAGCGCGCTGTGTGTCCTGCCGCGCGGAAAGTGTGCTGCTGAAGTCGTGGGCGAGGGAGACCGCTAGCGCGCGGATATGCTGGCGTGCGGGCGAGTAGCATTCGTGAGAGCGCAGGGCATTGCGCGAGTGCACAAGCTGCTGGCCGGGTTGCCCTTCCATACTTAGGCATATTTCGAAGATTTTCGCCCAAATTTTCAAGTTTACTCAAAAACACTATAAATACTCGATTTTGCTCATTTTTTTTGGCTCGACTCTAACAAGTAGGGATTGTCGACCAGGTCAGCACGAGCTCTCGTTTTTTTTTATATATAAAGAAAAAGAAGAGAAATGGAAAATAAAAACGTTGCCTCCCACGAAGCGCTCGGTTTAAAGTCATGAGCTCGACTTTCTCGTCAAATTATAATCGTTCGGGTATGGCTTGACGAGCTCCTCCAACCTCATTCTCGAGCTCGTCAAAGAACACACTCACCCACTTACTTCTCGGAGACACCAGGGGTTTCTTCTTCCAATCATTCTCTCTCTCAAATTTCATTCCAGTTTTCGTGAACTTCCACGCCTTGATACTCACCCCATCTTTCAAGCTCAGTGGATTGCCTCCCGATTTTGTCTCATCACCCTTCTTAAACTTCTTTTCGCCCCTTTCTTGCCCGGTTTCAAACCACTACCACATCCAACACCATTGTGCTTACTCAATTCCTCAAATTCCCCCTCAAAGTCATCATTCACATTCTTTCCCAACTCCAACACATCCTCTTTACCTACAACACCATTTTCATTAGATAATTTAAAATTAGAGTTGAGATGTACCTCTTTGTCGATGTCCTCCATAAACGAGCATTGGCCAACTTTGGGTGGAGCTTCCCGGGCATTGTTCATTGTGAAAGTAGCCATCTCTCCATGATCCGAAAGTGTGACTCGTCCCTCCTTGACGTCGATAATAGTGTTGGTCGTCGCCATGAAAGGTCGCCCAAGTAAGATAGTATGTTCCTTCTAGGTGTTTGGGACATCTCTAACATCAAGGACAACGAAGTCCACCGGCACGACAATTGAACCAACCTTGACCAACACGTCTTCAATTATACCCTTTGGCTCCCGCAAGGTACGGGCCGCCAATTGGAGGCTCATCCGAGTGGACTTTAGCCCTTGCAAACCCAATTTCTTGTAAATCGAGTAGGGTATGAAGTTTATACCGTCTCCCAAGTCTAGCATCCTGGTCATAACCTTTCCGTTCCCAAAGGTTATCTTCATGACAGAAGCTCCCGGGTCACATTCCTTCCGAGGTATGGTAGTCGAGGCTACCTCAGAAATCATGACTTTCTCATTATCCCCGAACCACATCTTCTTGGAGGCCAAATCTTTGAAAAATTGCACATATGCCGGGACATTTTGAATAACCTCCAAGAGAGAGAGATTGACATTTACCTCCGAGAGCATGTCGAAAAGATCTTTGAATTGATGCTTCTTCTTTGTATCTTCCAAATGGCTCGGGAAAAGAACTGGTGGTCTGTATGGTGCATCCGCTTTGTGCAATGCCTCACGGGTTTCCATCTTCTTCTCAATCCCTTCAATATCTAGATCTTTCCCCTTATACACCTCAATCTTCTCACCTGGCTCATCGTTATCCTTATCAACAACAACTTCAACTACCTTGTTTTTCTCGGGTATCTCCACACGATTATCAACCTTCTTATCGTTCCTCAAAACCATGATGGCATTCAAGTGCTCGGGTTAGCTCGGAAGCTTGTCTTTCATCTTGCTCCTTTGGATCTCGCCAATAGAAGTCCCGAGTTGCCCCATTTGAGTCTCGAGGCATTTGACAGAGGCTTGAATCGATGGCACTCCTTTGACGGTGTCGTGCAATGTAGAGATGGTGGAGGCCAATGATTGAAGGCACTTCTCTAAGCTTTCGATCTGGGTAGGCCGGCGCTATATAACTTGGACACTCGTGGCCTCTATGGCCGGCCTCTCCACAACACCCGCACGCCTCGGCCATCACAACTTGGGTCGATTTTACATCCCTTAGCCGAAGTTACTTTAGTTCCTTCTCTAACAGGGGCCCTCTTACAAACGCTCTTCCGTTGGGAGTTCTCGCTCAACATTTCATAGAGATTATAAATTTCCTCCTCCGTGTGTCTCCCTATGTCTCCACCAGCCGCATGATCAACCATATATTGAAGCTAAAGCTAGCCCAAGCATCGTGAAAAGTTTCACCGATGTTTTGGCTAAAGCTAGCCATTTGGGTTCGGAGATCGGTAGTCTTTTGATGCGAGTAGTACTTGCTCATGAACTTCTCGTAGACGGCTTCCCACGTGTTGAGCGAATTCGGAAGAAATGTTATGAACCAAGTTTTGGCTCGGTCTTTCAAGGTATAGGGGAAACATTTCATTCGGAGTTGGTTTTCGGTTAGGCCTTGGAGGGGAAAGGTGTTGACGGTGGAGTAGAATTCTCAGATAAAGTTTAGGGCATATTCTTGGGCTAGGCCGTAGAATGAGGGAAGTTGGTTTAAGTGTTTGGTTTTGAGGTCATAGTTTCAGGCCGCCTCCCCGAGCACGAGGCATGAGGTGTTGTCTCCAATGATAGGTCGTGCGAAGTACCTCATATTCGGGGGCGGTTTACTAGGGGTCGATCTCTCGAGGAAGACTGTTTGGAATCTAGAATTGGTGTTGAAACCAAAACAAAGGAAAATAACTCTTAAACACTCTAATCAAGATGGTATAGATTGAATATTAACTAAGAATAATATATAAGCAACTAAAATGATATAAATGGAAAATGCGAAAGACACTAGGTAATACAAGTCTAACGTTTGACCAACTAGAAATCGTCTAGAACTTTTCTCCTTCGCTGGTAGACCGCCGGACCTGCAAATAACTCTCACATCGGTGGATTTTTCCGGTGAAGAGTCTCCAACGCTCAAGTCAGTCTTGAGAAGATGAATATATGTGTAAAAGTGTAAAAGTATCAGAGATTGTTCTAAAAACGTGAGATCTCGCCCCTATATATAGGAGCGAGCTACCTGTTCACACACTTCTCCAAGGCGAGTCACGTGGGTCGTCTTCCATGCTCGTTCGTACAGGCGTGCTCCTTCACTACCTTTGTGGTTAGAAAACGCGTCAAGTGTGTCAGGGAATATCATAGTTCGTTATCGCGTTGGACCATTCCTTGTGCGCCGCGTGTCTCTGTTGGGTTTGATATACCGTACAGAACAAAATATGCAGCGGAATTTAAAAATTTTATAAGTATTTATCTTATAAATACTTATTCCGTACATAAGTATAACGAGATCACAGATAAGCATCATTTAAAATCTAGTAACTTTTACTAATTTTGATTTGATATGATAATTTCACAAATCACCTTTTACCGGAACTCCTTCAAATATTGACGATGATTGAGGAAATCAATTTCCGGTTGAATCTCGTCTCGCTTTAGGAATACAAGTGTCTTCCCTCTAATTGAGTCCACCTTTTGAAATCCAACACCGATAATCTCTTTCTTCACTAGTAGATAAATATCGGTTTTGATATATGAATATAAAAGGATTTTAATTGGGAGATAAAATATTATTTTATTATAATTTAAGAACTTCTTTCTTAAATTTTATTTTTATTTTGAAGAACTCTTCTTCTTTCTCTCTCTTTTTCAACTCTTGAAAAATTTCAAAGACTTAGCACAAATGTGCAAACATTTTGCACCTATTTATACTAAACATTTTAGTATAAAATAATCAATATTTGATAATTATTTATTTTAAATAAAATCAGATTTATTTCAATAATCATAGCAAATATTGACTTTTAATTAATAATGTGAAGTGGTTCATAACCACCATCAACCACCATTATTTTGTCCTTTCATTATTTTAATCTTTAATCATATTAAAGATAAAATAATAAAATAATAATTCTTAAAAACATTTTTCAAGATTCTATTAAAATAATCTTTTCTCCCAATTATAATATTATCCTCTATAATAATAATCATATTATTATTTTGGATTTAAAATTTTAAAATCATATTTTAAAATTCAACTATTAATTTAATAATTACATGAATTACTTAATTAATATCCAGAAATCCAATTAATCAATCTAATTGATTGATTAACCTGTGGCCAGTCTGCTGAGAACCAGAAAGATGGATATTGATCACATTTGTTCTATCTGTGGAGAGAAATCAGAAACAATTGTTCATATTCTGTTAACATGCTCCAGGGCCAGAAGAGTGTGGGACATTTCTCCAGTTACTTGGCTTGGACTTACTGACTATACTGATTCTTTCCAGGAATGGTGGTTTAAGATGTGCACTCTTGATCATTCTGAAGTCTCCGAGGCTAGAATTCAATTGTCTACGTACATCCTTTGGTGGCTTTGGAAATCGAGGAATCTTTGGGTTTTTCAAGCTTCTCTTATGCCAGAACTGAAAGTTATTCAAGCAGCTCAGTTGGATTGGTCTCAATTTTCTGCTGCAGCTCGTTTGTCTCCTCTTTCTCTTTAATTTTAGTTGTTTTAGTCTTTCTTTTGTTGTTTTTCTGCAGCTAGTTTTAGTCTTTCTATTTAAATGTGATCATCCCTGCTAGGCTTATGCAGTAGAGGGACATTACATTTTCTTTGGTTTTCTGATTGTTCTTTTCTTCCTCTTGTTGAGGTTCTAGGCCACCTTTGTGTGTGTCTCCCAGTTTATCTTTTCGATTGGTATTGTATTGACACTGTATATTAGGACTTTGTCCTCTTGAGTTTATGATAACGCTTCTATCGTTTTGGCAAAAAAAAAAAAAAAAAAAAAATCTAATTGATTAATTTATAATATTCCTTTAATTGACATCTAATTCATAATTAGATAATTAATTAAATAATCAAATTATTTAATTAATCATTATCAATTAATTCTAAATCTTTAGAAATATCACTTTAACTTGTTTACATTCAAAACTTGGTGTGACCTTTTAGGTTCACTATTAGTACTAGTAGTGGGCTTACAACTCTTTGTAACTTGAGTTAACATAATTAACTATTATTCATGAAATTAACTCATTAATTTCAAGAACCCACATATCATGGGAATATCTAGCAAGTAGCATGAATCTAGTATTAAGTGAATAGCGAGTAAACCTTTTCGATTACAAGTCCATACATGTAAAATCCTTTCGACATCCAATTCCCGATTAAATCTTGGGTGTGAATTTATAAGTCGAAACTCAATTGAATTAATAACTATGATTATATTTCAAGTATAGTAATTCATTTATGAATCTTTATTCATCTTGCCTTGACCAAGGTCTTTGAATTACTAACTATGAAAAACATAGAAATTCACTTATTTCATAAGTGTCGAATCCTTTGTTGGCCACTGACAAACTTCCATACATATTAATATTATAGCCAAAGTATCCCTTTATACGATTGTGCTAGCAATCAAAAGGATAAATCAAAGTATAATATAATATGCACAAAGTATTGTGCCTCAAGTCTTAGGATCATCATGTACTATTGTAACATGAAAATCCTTATTCCAAAGAAAATCGTTCTCTAAGAATTTTCATACGGTCATGTTCAGTGAACTTGTTCTCTAACAAGCACCCGCATATATGTATTCGCGTCCCATGCTACTGTTTATGGAATGCAACATTCTTGTCTAACAAGCATACATCATATGTACAAGTCTTTCCGGATTATTCGATATCCCATCTCGAAATATCCTACGACTTGGAACTGAATTTAAGATCACAACTTTCAAGATATGGTCCATGATCACCAACTCTATGCGCAACCATATCTTATTGCTATATATGATCTAGGGACTTTATCTTAAGTGCAAATATAAGATAAATGCTAATTCATAAGATAAAGTAATGCCTATTAATATAATTCCAATAGATCGTATTTACAAGTAGAATATGTCCAATCTGATTGGAATGATGGGTATTCTACTCTAACAATCTCCCACTTGCCCTAGTTCCAATAACTAATGTATTTTAGACCCATCTTCTCAAGATGTCCTTCGAACACTTTCTGTGATAAAGGCTTAGTTAAGGGGTCTGGTATATTTTCTGCTTAGTCGACTCGCTCCATTACGACGTCTTCTCTACCAATGATTTCTCTAATCAAATGGTATCGCCTCATAATGTGTTTGTATCTTTGATGAGATCTTGGTTCCTTTGCTTGCGCAATAGCTCCATTGTTATCACAATTGATCGTTATTCGATCAACAATAGATGGTACTACACCCAACCCTTGGATGAAGTTCCTTATCCAAACAGCTTCCTTTGCAGCATCAGACGCAGCAATATATTCAGCCTCTGTTGTAGAGTCAACAATCGTTTCTTGTTTGGAACTTTTCCAACTAACTGCTGCTCTATTTAGAGTAAACAATTATCTAGACAAGGATTTAAAGTCATATTTATCGGTCTGAAAACCATAATCAGTAAAGTCTTCTAGTTTCAGTTCTCAATTACCGTATACCATAGAGATATCCTTAGTCCTTCTTAAGTACATAAGATTCATCTTAACGGCTTTCCAGTGTTCTCCACCTGGATTAGACTGATATTTGATATTACACTAAGTGCATGAGCCACATCAGGTCTTGTACATAACATTGCATACGTAATGCTACCAATACCTGATGCATAAGGTATATGATTCATCCGTTCCCTTTCTTCAAGTGTCTTTGGAGACATCGTCTTAGAAAGTGAAACTCCATGACTCATTGGAATATATCGATGTTTGGATTCTTCCATACTAAACCTTTTTAGTACCTTATTTATGTACATAAACTGGAATAGTCCGATCATCTTTTTAAATCTATCTCTATAGATTTTTATCCCTATGATAAAAGATGCTTCTCCCAAGTCTTTCATGGAAAACTGTTTTGATAACCATGTCCGTGTTGACTGCAACATCCATATTTCCCAAAGAGTAGGATGTCATCAACATAGAGTACAACAAATATAACTGCATTCCCACAAACCTTTTTATAAACAAATGGTTAATCCGGATTCTTATGAAAATCAAATGTTATGATCGTTTCATCAAACCGAATGTTCCAACTCCTCGAAGCATGTTTAAGTCCATAAATAGACTTTTGAAGCTTACAAACCATTTGTTCGCTCCCACTGGATATGAAACCCTGCGGCTGTTTCATATAAATATCTTCCTTAATATTTCCATTAAGAAAAGAAGTTTTCACATCCATTTGCCATATCTCGTAGTCATAATACGCAGCTATGGCTAGCAATATCCGAATAGATTTAAGCATTGCTACTGGTGAAAAAGTTTCCTCATAATCAACACCTTGTTTTTTAGTATAACCTTTACCAACCAGTCTTGCTTAAGTATTTACTTCTCCATGTAGACCACGTTTTTGTTTGTAAACCCATTTACAACCTATGGGTACAATACCCTGTGGTGGATCAACCATGGTCCATACCTTGTTTGAGTACATGTAGTCAATTTCGGATTGCATAGCTTCTTCCCATTTATCTGAGTCAATGTCTGACATTGTCTCATCATAGCTTATTGGATCATTATCCAAAGGAGCCCCTCTTCTTTGTTCTCTAACAATAGATACAGCCTCTCAGGCGCCCTAGAAATCCTTTCAGATCTCCGAAAAGTTTGTGATTTAGATGGTCCAGTCTCTACTGGTATGTTATTTGTGGTAATTTGTGGAATTTCTTGTGGTTCTTCATTAAGTTCTACAACTCCGCTATTCTTAGAAAGAAACTCTTCTTCTAAGAATACGACATTCCTCAAAACAAACACATTTTGTTCAGAAGGGTTATAGAAATAGTATCCAATAGACTCTTTTGGATACCCCACAAATTTACATAAGATGGATCTTATATCCAACTTACCTCCCACTAGTTGCTTCACATAAGCAGTGCAACCCCATACTTTCAAATACTTGTACGAGGGTGTTTTGCCACACCATATCTCATAAGGTGTGCTGGGTACAGCTTTACTCGACACTCTATTCAAAATATGTGCTGTTGTTTCGAAGGCATAACCCCAGAATGAAAAAGGTAAACTAGTGGAACTCATCATTGATCGAACCATGTCCAACAATGTTCGATTCCTTCTTTCTGAAACCCCATTAAGTTGTGGAGTTCCAGGAGGTGTCCACTGTAAAATAATCTCATTATCTCTTAAATAATCAAGAAACTCATTAGTCAAATATTCACCTCCTCGATCCGATCGAAGAACTTTAATACTACAACCAATTTGTTTCTACACTTCACTTCTGAATTCTTGGAACTTTTCAAATACTTCAGATTTATACCTCAATAGGTATATATGTTGGGTTCTATGAGGAACGTCAAACAACACGCACAGTATTAAACTTTATCGAAATAAATCCTAACGCAGCGGAATCTATAGTTAGGATATGGACGTTTACCTTTTAAAATTTTTTGCCGACTCTGAGACTATGTGGAGTACCGTTGATGAAGTTCGTTTGAACACCACAACCTAATGGGCAGATAGGTTTGGCCTTTAATTGATTCTAATCGATAGGTTCCACGAAGCACGGTTTACACGGAAAGTGGGTCTCGGTCGTCGGGGAGCAGTGGGCTGGTTGCGGACGTCACGCGCGTTAGGCGTTGGGCACGGGCGTGCGTGTTGCAGATGGCAGCTGGCGTGCGCTGGCAGCGTGCGTGTGCGCATCGGGCACTGACGGAACACGCTGACGGGCACTGGCGTGCGCGTCTGGGCGCTGGCATGCGCGTCTGGGCGCCGGCATCCGCGTCTGGGAGTTGGCGTGCGCAACTGGGATGATGCAGGCTTGCTGGGCAGGTCTCCTTTGCGCGCAAGGAGTAACGAGCACGTATCAGACGAACGCTGGGAGCACGGGCAGACATCGACTGGGCAGTGGATGCGCACGGGCGTCGCTGGGGACACGTGGACGTCGATGGTAGTCGCTGCTGGGAGCAGGGACTGGGCCTGGCTGGGCGCGGTCGCGGGCGGTTGCTCGCTGTAGCGATTGGCTGGGCCTGGTTGGCTTCCGATGGCAGTGGTGGTTTTCTGGCTGTTGTCGACGGCGGCGGACGGCTGCGACACGGTGGAGATGGTGACCGGAAAAATATAAATATAAAGGCTCGAATAAATTGTACACAAAAGCCTTATAACAGATTACCTAAACACCTACATCGATTAAACTTGGTGGAGCATTTAATCGAATCTTCCTAACTCTCGAACGAAGTGATTCTCTCATGTATGTAGTAGAGAAAAATTGGCCAAGACACTCTTGTAGGAGAGGTTGGGACATGGTGTATTTATAAGCTCCATTAGGGACCTTAAGGAGGTGCTAAATATAGGCTTATCCCATTAGGCCTAGGAATCCTAATTCTAATCCAACTACTAATTTTAATCTAGGAAGGAAACCTCCTACTAATCCTACTCTTCTAGAAGTCTTCTAACACTAGAGTAGATCCTTGTAGGAAAACCTTTCCTAATCAAATTAATAATTATGGAATAGAATTAATTCATAATTTAAGAAACCTAATCTTACTCCAATTAATAAAATAATTTAAGAAATTTATTTCCTACTAATCTCCATCTTCTAGAAGATTCCAAAATCTCCTAACACTAGAGAAGATTCTAGTAGGAATTTTATCTTCCTAATTAAATTAATTAATATGAAATAAAATTAATTCCTATTTAATGGAATTAAATAATAAAACATCCCACTAGAGTAATATTATTGCTCTCCCCATTTAGCCACTATTTTACCAATAAAATCGAGCCGCCATGATTAAATAATATTAATGCAATTGATCGATTTACCTCCCTATGATTAAGATATAACGTTCGTTGATTAATTAAATTACTGACAAAGTAATTAATCAACCTCTTATTCATTTCCGAAACTAGTACCACTCAGATCCTTAACCATTATGTCAGACAATCGTCTACCTGCAGGGTTTAACATAAGGTGCATTTTTGAGCTTATTTCGGGGACGTCATCAATCCAGCGCACTGGAACATAGTGACCATAACTAATTTATAATAGCACATCATATAATTATTCTTACTTACCAAAATACCTCGTATGTCATCCTACCAGAATAGGAATCACTTGGTAAATCAAATAAATAAGAAATAAAAATATATGTCTATTTTATATTATCTTACAGCTTAAGAGAACGCATCAATCACTGAAGGGCGAGGTTACAACTACGGTCAGTGAGTCTCATAACCATTGCCTTCCGCGGTCCTGTTCAACACTTAACATAAGTGCTAGTGTAATTCTTCAGTCAAAGACCAACTGAATCAAGAATACACTACAGTCTTTTTCCAAGTGGGGTCTCACTGCCAGTCTAGACTGTGAACGAATGATTTAGTCTCATAAGGGACCGATAGGTGATCTTTCTGTTCGAAACACTTCGAACCACACTACCTCAATATAAGACATGGAGTATGATTTGCATAAAGAAATAAACTGCAATCATATGTACTTTGATTGAAACATGATGGCCAAATCAAAATAGAATTGATAGAATCTGCAAAACATAGCTGTTACAGCATACCTCTAACAATCTCCCACTTATGCTTTATAAGCTCATAGCTAATAATAAACTAACCACAATTTCGTTCAATCTAATTCTCAAAGACTAGTCTACTATGTTGCCCTAACATCTGACTCCCGTTCCTTCTACGTGTCTTGTAAAGACTTTCGCCGGTAGGCTTTTCGTAAAAGGATCTGCTAGGTTGTCCTCTGATTGTATCTTGGCAACAACGACTTCTCCTCGTCCAACGATTTCTCGTATCAGGTGGTACTTGCGCTCTATGTGTTTACTCGCTTTATGAGTCCGTGTCTCCTTCGAATTTGCTACTGCTCCGTTGTTATCACATAACACTGTAATCGCAGCGGGCAAACTCGGTACCACATCAAGGTCAATGAGAAAATTCCTGAGCCAGACAGCTTCTTTCGCTGCCTTTGAGGCTAGTACATACTCAGCCTCCAGACAGCTTCTTTCGCTGCCTTCGAACCACACTATCTCAATATGAGACATGGAGTATGATTTGCATATATAAATAAACTGCAAACATATATACTTTGACTGGAACATGATGGCCAGATCAAAATAGAATTGATAGAATCTGCAAAACATAGCTTTTACAGCATACCTCTAACAATCTCTCACTTATGCTTAATAAGCTCATGGCTATACATACTAACCACAATTTCTTTCAATCTAATTCTTAAAGGCTAGTCTACTATGTCGCCCTAACATCTGACTCCCATTCCTTCTACGTGTCTTGTAATGACTTTTGTCGGTAGGCTCTTCGTAAAAGGATCTGATAGGTTGTCCTCTGATTGTATCTTGGCAACAATGACTTCTCTCCGTCCAACAATTTCTCGTATCAGGTGGTACTTGCGCTCTATGTGTTTACTTGCTTTATGAGTCCGTGGCTCCTTCGAATTCACTACTGCTCCACTGTTATCATAGAACACTGTAATCGCAGCGGGCCAACTCGCTACCACATCAAGATCGAGGGGAAAATTCTTGAGCCAGACAGCTTCTTTTGCTGCCTCTGAGGCTGCTACATTCTCATCCTCCATGGTTGAGTCTGCCATGCATTTCTGCTTGACACTCCTCCACACTATGGCTCCACCTCCTAAAGTAAACATAAACCCTGAGGTTGACATGCTTTCATCCCGGTCTACCTGAAAGTCAGAATCGGTGTAACCCAACGAAAGCAATTCATCTGCCTGGTAAATCAACATGTACTCCTTAGTCCTACGTAGGTACTTAAGTATATGCTTTACCGCAGACCAATGTTTCGATCTTGGATTACTCTGATATATTGCTACCATGCCCACGACATAACAAATATTAGGTCGCGTGCACAACATAGCATACATGAGGCTTTCTACTGCTGATGCTTAAGGAACTACCTTCATGTCCTCTACCTCTTCAGGTGTCTTCGGGGACATCTTCTTAGATAGAGGTATTTCATGCCAAAAGGGTAAATCCCCTTTCTTGGAATCATGCATGTTGAAACACTTTAGGACAGTGTCTATGCATGTGGATTGGGATTGGCACAACGCTCTCTTCTCTCGGTCTCAAATGACCTTGATTTTGAGAACATGTCCTACTTCTCCCAAATCCTTCATATCAAACTTCTTGGATAACCATACATTTACGTCTGATAACATCTTCACACTGTTTCCAATAAGAAGTATGTCATCCACGTACAGTACAATAAACACCACCACGTTTCCATCACTTTTCTTGTACACTCAGTGCTCATCCAGATGTTGGGTAAATCCATACGATTGGCCAACCTCGTCAAAACGGATGTTCTAAGACCTCAAAGCCTGCTTCAACCCATAAATGAACCTCTTCAGCTTGCAGACCAGATGCTCTTGGCCCTTTGCATTGAATCCTTCTTGTTGCTACATATAGATGTCCTCGTCTGAATTCCCATTAAGGAAAGCGGTCTTAACATCCATTTGTCAAATCTCATAATCCATATGAGCGGCTATAGCTATGAGAATCTTGATGGATTTGAGCATGGCTACCGGCTAAAAGGTTTCTTCATAATCGATCCCTTCTTTCTGAGTGTACCCTTTCGCAACAAGCCTAGCTTCGAAGGTTTCAATCTTCCCATCTGCTTCTCTCTTTCTCTTATAGACCCACTTGCAGCAGCTAGACGTGAGTCACAGTCGCTGGGAGCAGTTGGTCACGAGTTACGATCGCTGGCAGCAGCTTGCGGTTGGGCATCGCGAGTCTCGGTCGCTGGCAACAGTAAGTCACGAGTAGCAGTCGCTGGCAGCTTCCGACAACTTCGGGTGGCAGGCGATGGTTTTTCGATTATGGTCGACGGCGGCGATGGGCGGCGGTGAAGTGGTGATGATGATCGAAAATATATGTATATTAAAGTCTCAATATATTGTACCAAAAGTCCTTCTAATGGATTACCTAAACACCTACTTCGATCAAACTTGGTGGAGCGTTTAATCGAATCTCCCTAACTCTCGAATGAAGCTCTTTCTCACGTGTATGTAGAGAGAAAATAGCCAGCATAAACTTGTAGGAGAGGTTGGGACATGGTGTATTTATAGGCTCCATTAGGGACCTTAAGGAAGTGCTAAATATTGGCTTATCCCATTAGGCCTAGGAATCCTAATTCTATTCCAATACTAATCCAATGTAGGAAGGAGAGCTCCTACTAATCTAACTCCTCTAGAAGACTCCTTAGTCTCCTAACACTAGAGAAGATTCTAGTAGGAGTACCATTCCTAATTAAATTAATAATCATGGAATAAAATTAATTCCTAATTTAGAAAACCTAATCTTATTCCAATTAAATATAATGTAGGAAATGTATCTCCTACTAATCTTCATCCTCTAGAAGACTCTTCAGTTTCCTAATCCCAAGAGAAGATTCTAGTCGGAATATTATTTTCCTGATTAAATTAATTAGTGTGGAATAAAATTAATTCCTATTTAATGAAATTAAATGATAAAACATGCCACTAGAGTAATATTATTGCTCTCCCCATTTAGCCACTATTTTACCAATAAAATAGAGCCTCCATGATTTAATAATATTTATCCAATTGATCAATTTACCTCCCTATGTCTAAGATATAACATTCGTTGATTAATTAAATTACTGACAAAATAATTAATCAACTTCTTATTCATTTCCAAAATTAGTACCACTCAGAACCTTGACGATTATGTCAGACAATTGTCTACCTGCAGGTTTTAACATAATGTACATTCCTGAGTTCATTTCGGGGACGTCATCAATCCAGTGCACTGGAACATAGTGACCATAAATAATTTATATTAGCACATCATATAATTATTCTTACTTATCAAAATATCCCGTATGTCATCCTAATAAAATAGGAATCAGTTGGTAAATCAAATAAATAAGAAATAAATATATATGCCTATTTTATTTTATCTTACAGCTTAAGAGAATGCATCAATCACTGAAGGTCTAGGTTACAACAACAATCAGTGAGTCTCATAACCTTATCCTTTAGTGGTCCTGTTAAACACTTAACATAAGTGCTAGTGTAATTCTTCAGTCAAAGACCAACTGAATCAAGAATACACAACAGTCTTTTTCCAAGAGGGGTCTTACTTCATGTCGAGACTGTGAACGAATAGTTTTACAAGGAACCGATAGGTGATCTTTCTATTCGAAACACTTCGAACCACGCTATCTCAATATAAGATATGGAGTATGATTTGCATAAATAAATAAACTGCAAACATATATACTTTGACTAAAACATGATAGCCAGATCAAAATGGAATTGATAGAATTTGCAAAACATAGCTTTTACAACATACCTCTAACATGGATAATGTCTCGTTTTGCTGAAGAATACAAGCCGATGGCATGTGTATCTGGTATAAGCAAAATAGACATAGAAAGATGGACTGTCCTATCCTTAATACAAGAAAGGTAAACTTGAATCACTAGTATATGGAATTCATGTTTTGAGAAAGTTTCGGACTTAGTCTCTAGTAAACTTAAATTGATCCATAGTTATACGATGAGGAGATCCAAGACAAGGATGCAGAAACTTAGCAAAGTTTTAATGATATCAGATCTGGGTTCTTCTAGAATTACCAAGTAGCATACATGCTATTGGACGAAATCTATAAGTGAAGACTTTAGTACAAGGCTTGTTGTGAAATAGCAGACTCACAAAAAATAAGATCTATTATGAGTTAGCTTTTCACCGGTAGCCTTGTTTAAGTCTATACATAGAAAGATTGTTGTGAAATAGGTGAACTAAGAACGAACAGGATGTATTATGAGTTTTATTTCACCGGTTGCTGAAATTAAACCTGATGCCATTTATATGAGTTATGAGTTAGGCAAAGTGGATGTCAAGACATTTTCCTTAATTGGAAGTCTTGTAAGAATATCCACGGAGCAACACCCAGAAGTTTTAATTGAAAATGGCTAAAGAGCATCTAGTCAGTAGGCTGACAAAGTCCATTTAAAGGACTGTGGTGGGTCGATCATTTGGCTGATAAGTTCGAATCATGTATTTGATTATTCACCAAATGAGCATTGTGTGTGGTGCAATAAACATGTGGTGGTATTTTTTGTACTATGTGTATACAACATTTTGATCATTGGAGACAGTGTAAAAATGTTGACAGAAGCAATGGTATGGTTATCCAAGTAGTGGTACTGTTTAGTAGAATTTTGCGGTGGGTAAAGGAAAATCGAGTAACTCGACTCGGATCGTTCTCAAAAGGAAGGCGGTTCGGAGCTTTGTTTACTATCCGATTGTTCAAGTCACAAAAAGGGAAAATAAACTCCTAAACATTCTAAACAA
>CACSLK010031655.1:5183007-5209959 GCA_902706635.1 Striga hermonthica | reverse complement strand
CGTTTTTAATAAGTTAAAACAACGGTTTTCTCAAGTTAAATAAAGATTTTTCACGGTAGCACCCCAAATCAGTTTCGCAAAGTAAAAATGTTTAGTTTTTCACAGACTTTGTGAATAAATGCGCTACTCTGATTTATCTAGTAAGGCGGGGTGTTACAATTGTGCTAGCAATCAAAAGGATAAATCAAAGTATAATATAATATGCACAAAGTATTGTGCCTCAAGTCTTAGGATCATCATATACTATTGTAACATGAAAATCCTTATTCCAAAGAAAATCTTTCTTTAAGAATTTTCATACGGTCATGTTCAGTGAACTTGTTCTCTAACAAGCACCCGCATATATGTATTCACGTCCCTTGCTACTTTTTATGGAATGAAACATTCTTGTCCAACAAGCATACATCATATGTACAAGTCTTTCTGGATTATTCGATATTCCATCTCGAAATATCCTACGACTTGGAACTGAATTTAAGATCACAACGTTCAAGATATGCTCCATGATCACCAACTCTATACGCAACCATATCTTATTGCTATATATGATCTAGGGACTTTATCTTAAGTGCAAATATAAGATAAATGCTAATTCATAAGATAAACTAATGCATATTAATATAATTCCAATAGATAGTATTTACAAGTAGAATATGTCCAATCTGATTGGAATGATGGGTATTCTACTCTAACAATCTCCCAGTTTCCCTAGTTCCAATAACTCATGTATTTTAGACCCATCTTCTCAAGATGTCCTTCGAACACTCTCTATGATAAAGGCTTAGTTAAGGGGTCTGCTATATTTTCTGCTGAGTCGACTCGCTCCATTACGACGTCTTCTCTACCAATGATTTCTCTAATCAAATGGTATCGCCTCATAATGTGTTTGGATCTTTGATGAGATCTTGGTTCCTTTGCTTGCGCAATAGCTCCATTGTTATCACAATTGATCGTTATTCGATCAACAATAGATGGTACTACACCCAACCCTTGGATGAAGTTCTTTATCCAAACAGCTTCCTTATATTCCGCCTCTGTTGTAGATTCAGCAATCGTTTCTTGTTTGGAACTTTTCTAACTAACTACTGCTCCATTTAGAGTAAACAATTATCCAGACAAGGATTTAAAGTCATCTTTATCGGACTGAAGACCAGAATAAGTAAAGTCTTCTAATTTCAGTTCTCAATTACCGTATACCATAGAAATATCCTTAGTCCTTCTTAAGTTCATAAGATTCATCTTAACGGCTTTCCAGTGTTCTTCACCTGGATTAGACTGATATCTGATATTACACTAAGTGCATGAGCCACATCAGATCTTGTACATAACATTGCATACATAATGCTACCAATAGCTGATGCATAAGGTATATGATTCATCCGTTCTCTTTCTTCAGGTGCCTTTGGAGACATCGTCTTAGAAAGTGAAACTCCATGACTCATTAAAATATATCGACGTTTGGATTCTTCCATACTAAACCTTTTTAGTACCTTATTTATGTACATAAACTGGGATAGTCCGATCATCTTTTTAAATCTATCTCTATAGATTTTGATCCCTAGGATAAAAGATGCTTCTCCCAAGTCTTTCATGGAAAACTATTTTGACAACCATGTCCGTGTTGACTGCAACATCCATATATGATTCCCAATGAGTAGGATGTCATCAACATAGAGTACAACAAATACAACTGCATTCCCACAAACCTTTTTATAAACAAATGGTTAATCCGGATTCTTATGAAAATCAAACGTTTTGATCGTTTCATCAAACCGAATGTTCCAACTCGTCGAAGCTTGTTTAAGTCCATAAATAGACTTTTGAGGCTTACAAACCATTTGTTCGCTCCCACTGGATATGAAACCCTGCGGCTGTTTCATATAAATGTCTTCCTTAATATTTCCATTAAGAAAAGAAGTTTTCACATCCATTTGCCATATCTCGTAGTCATAGTACGCAACTATGGCTAGCAATATCCGAATAGATTTAAGCATTGCTACTGGTGAAAAAGTTTCCTCATAATCAACACCTTGTTTTTTAGTATAACCTTTACCAACCAGTCTTGCTTTAAAAGTATTTACTTCTCCATCTAGACCACGTTTTCGTTTGTAAACCCATTTACAACCTATGGGTACAATACCCTGTGGTGGATCAACCAAGGTTCATACCTTGTTTGAGTACATGGAGTCAATTTCGGATTGCATAGCTTCTTGCCATTTATCTGAGTCAATGTCTGACATTGCCTCATCATAGCTTATTGGATCATTATCCAAAGGAGCCCCTCTTCTTTGTTCTCTAACAATAGGTACAGCCTCTCAGGTGCCCTAGAAATCCTTTCAGATCTCTGAAAAGTTTGTGTTTTAGATGGTCCAGTCTCTACTGGTATGTTATTTGTGCTAATTTGTGGAATTTCTTGTGGTTCTTCATTAAGTTCTACAACTCCGCTATTCTTAGAAAGAAACTCTTCTTCTAAGAATACGACATTCCTCAAAACAAACACATTTTTTTCAGAAGGGTTATAGAAATAGTATCCAATAGACTCTTTTGGATACCCCACAAATTTACATAAGATGGATCTTATATCCAACTTACCTCCCACTAGCTGCTACACATAAGCAGTGCAACCCCATACTTTCAAATACTTGTACGAGGGTGTTTTGCCACACCATATCTCATAAGGTGTGTTGGGTACAGCTTTACTCGACACTCTATTCAAAATATGTGCTGTTGTTTCGAATGCATAACCCCAGAATGAAAAAGGTAAACTAGTGGAACTCATCATTGATCGAACCATGTCCAACAATGTTTGATTCCTTCTTTCTGAAACCCCATTAAGTTGTGGAGTTCCAGGAGGTGTCCACTCTAAAATGATCCCATTATCTCTTAAATAATCAAGAAACTCATTAGTCAAATATTCACCTCCTCGATCCGATCGAAGAATTTTAATACTACGACCAATTTGTTTCTCCACTTCACTTCTGAATTCTTTGAAATTTTCAAATACTTCAGATTTATACCTCAATAGGTATGTATGTTAGGTTCTATGAGGAACGTAAAACAACACGCACAGTATTAAACTTTATCGAAATAAATCCTAACGCAGCAGAATCTATAGTTAGGATATGGACGTTTACCTTTTAAATTTTTTTGCCGACTCTGAGACGATGTAGAGTACCATTGATGAAGTTCGTCTGAACACCACAACCTAATGGGCAGATAGGTTTGGCCTTAATCGATTCTAATCGATGGGTTCCACGAAGCACGGTTTATACGGAAAGTGGGTCTCGGTCGTCGGGGAGCATTGGGCTGGTCACGGACGTCACGCGCGTTAGGCATTGGGCACGGGCGTGCGTGTTGCGGATGGTAGTTGGCGTGCACTGGCAGCGTGCGTGTGCGCGTCGGGCGCTGACGGGACACGCTGACGGACACTGGCGTGCGCGTCTAGGCGCTGGCATGCGCGTCTGGGCGCTGGCGTCCGCGTCTGGGAGTTGGCGTGCGCAACTGGGATGATGCGGGCTTGCTGGGCAGGTCTCTTTTGCGCGCAAGGAGTAGCGAGCACGTATCAGACGAACGCTGGGAGCACGGGCGGACATCGACTGGGCAGTGGATGCGCAGGGCGTCGTTGGGGACACGTGGACGTCGATGGTAGTCGCTGCTGGGAGCAGGGACTGGGCCTGGCTGGGCGCGGTCGCAGGCGGTTGCTCGCTGTAGCGATTGGCTGGGTCTGGTTGGCTTCCGATAGCAGTGGTGGTTTTCCGGTGGTTGTCAACAGCGGTGGACGACGGCGACATGGTGGAGATGGTGACCGGAAAAATATAAATATAAAGGCTCGAATAAATTATACACAAAAGCCTTCTAACGGATTACCTAAACACCAACATCGATTAAACTTGGTGGAGCGTTTAATCGAATCTTCCTAACTCTCGAACGAAGTGATTCTCTCGTGTATGTAGTAGAGAAAAATTGGCCAAGACACTCTCGTAGGAGAGGTTGGGACATGGTGTATTTATAAGCTCCATTAGGGACCTTAAGGAGGTGCTAAATATAGGCTTATCCCATTAGGCCTAGGAATCCTAATTCTAATCCAACTACTAATTTTAATCTAGGAAGGAAACCTCCTACTAATCCTACTCTTCTAGAAGTCTTCTAACACTAGAGTAGATCCTTGTAGGAAAACATTTCCTAATCAAATTAATAATTATGGAATAGAATTAATTCCTAATTTAGGAAACCTAATCTTACTCCAATTAATAAAATAATTTAGGAAATTTATTTCCTACTAATCTCCATCTTCTAGAAGATTCCAAAATCTCCTTACACTAGAGAAGATTCTAGTAGGAATTTTATCTTCCTAATTAAATTAATTAATATGAAATAAAATTAATACTTATTTAATGGAATTAAATAATAAAACATCCCATTAGAGTAATATTATTGCTCTCCCCATTTAGCCACTATTTTACCAATAAAATCGAGCCTCCATGATTAAATAATATTAATGCAATTGATCAATTTACCTCCATATGTTCAAGATATAATGTCTGTTGATTAATTAAATTACTGACAAAGTAATTAATCAACCTCTTATTCATTTCCGAAACTAGTACCACTCAGATCCTTAACCATTATGTCAGACAATCGTCTACCTGCAGGGTTTAACATAAGGTACATTCCTGAGCTCATTTTCGGGACATCATCAATCCAGCGCACTGGAACATAGTGACCGTAAATAATTTATAATAGCACATCATATAATTATTCTTACTTACCAAAATACCTCGTATGTCATCCTACCAGAATATGAATCACTTGGTAAATAAAATAAATAAGAAATAAAAATATATGCCTATTTTATATTATCTTACAGCTTAAGAGAACACATCAATCACTGAAGGGCGAGGTTACAACTACGGTCAGTGAGTCTCATAACCATTGCCTTTCGCGGTCCTGCTCAACACTTAACATAAGTGCTAGTGTAATTCTTCAGTCAAAGACCAACTGAATCAAGAATGCACTACAATCTTTTTCCAAGTGCGGTCTTACTGCCAGTCTAGATTGTGAACGAATGATTTAGTTTTATAAGGAACCGATAGGTGATCTTTCTGTTCAAAACACTTCGAACCACACTACCTCAATATAAGACATGGAGTATGATTTGCATAAATAAATAAACTGTAATCATATGTACTTTGACTGAAACATGATGGCCAGATCAAAATGGAATTGATAGAATCTGCAAAACATAGCTTTTACAACATACCTCTAACAATACATATCCATACCGTGAATAATCATCAGTAAAAGTTATGAAATAGTGGTAGTTCCCATTGGCACTAACATTTAGTTGTCCACATACATATGTATGGATCAAATCCAATAGACCTTTAGCTTGCTCCACTTGTCTAACAAATGGTGATTTTGTCATTTATCTTTAATACATGACTCACAAGTAGGTAAACTTTCCTCTCCCCTAAGGTCAAGTTTTGGTCATAATTTCTGAATCCTCTTCTCAGATATATGACCTAATCGAGCATGCCAAAGTTTGAATGAACTATGATTATCTAATTTTCTTTAATATTGTTGAATAGTTAGGATGGGACTTTGTGGTGTAATGGTATATAAACCATTTGTTAATTTTCCAGAATATATAAAAGTCGTGTCTTTGAAAATAGAACATCTTCCATTTTCAATTACAAACTTAAAACCTTCTCTATCCGTTACTGGAATAGAAATTATGTTTCTTATAATATCTGGAACATACAAACAATTTGTCAAACAAATTTTTACACCATTATTTAAAGCTAGAAAAACATTCCCAATTGCTTTGGCAGCAACCCTTGCACCATTGCCCATCCTTAGGATTGTTTCTTCATTTTCTAGCTTATTACTTCTTGCCATCATTTGCAAATCATTGCAAATGTGTGAGCCACAGCCGGTATCCAATACCCAAGAAGAATCATTAACTGATAAGTTAACTTCAACAAAATAAATACCTGAACTTTTCAGGCTAGCAAGATACTCCTTGCAGTTCTTCTTCCAATGCCCAGTTTTACCACAATGATGACATTCATGATTTGACCGAGAATTGACCTTCTCTTTGTTCTTCTCTTTGTTGTTATTTGCCTTCTTGTTAGGTTTATTGGGAACCATTCCCTTCCCTTTCATTTTCTTTGACTTTAAGGTCTTTGATCCAGAAGAGGATCCAATAAGAAGCACCAGCTTATCCGTTTTAATAGTAGATTCAGCCGTCTTTAACATGTTAACTAATTTAGGAAGAGAAGTCTCCATATTATGCATGTTAAAGTTAACAACAAAGTTGTCAAATGATGGTGGCAGAGATTGCAGCAAAAGATCCACATAGAGTTCATTATCCATAATGACTCCAAGCGACAAGAGCCTTTCTATAAGAGCTATCATCTTCAGCCCATGATCATGAACTTAAGAGCCCTCAGTCATACGACACCTGAAAAGCTCTTTAGATATCTAATATCTAATTTGCTGAGTCCTTTCACCATACAACTCTTGTAGGTGAAGTAGGATATCAAAAGCATTATCCAATAATTCATTCTGTCTCTGTAACTCATTTGACATATACGCTAACATGTAGCATCGAGCTTGGAGATTGTCATCTGTACGACGTAAATGTTCTCCATACTCTTCAGAAGTCCTATCATCGGGTGGAGGAGGAGGGGATTTGTCAAGTACATATTCCCTTTTTTCAGATTGAAGAACAATTTTCACATTTCTCAGTCAATCATTGATATTGGGTCCAGTTAATTTTTTTTGCTCAAGAATACTTGCAATTGGATTTTTAGCCATTTTAGTAGAGTGATCTACAAAAACAAATGAAGCAGAAAATAATTAGACTACGAAATTTATATTCATTTAATATTAGGTCTTTAACATTAAATGTCTCCCACTATTTTAATTAAAACCCCATTTTAATTATGAAAATCTAATTTTCATGGTGGGTTTTAAGTCCAATAAAATTATTCCATATCCCAATTTTTATGAGTACTCATGAAATAATTATATTGGTAGTCAACTTTTGACAATTGTATCAATATACAACCTTCAAGATATTTTGCATCACTTTTCCTTATATACCTCAATTTTATGACCGTATATATTACTAAGTATCAAATCAAACCCATCAAACATTCATGATAATGGTCCATCAAAATGTCCCATGACTCATGGTCAACACAAAGAGGAATCCATCTCACGAGTATCACTATACTAAGTAGGGATCACAACTTTCAACACAAAACCACCCCACGACTCATGGTCAGTGATAAATCATCGTAGTATCTCATGTCGTCTACTTTTGATGGAAGGCCTGGATTAATAAGTTCCAACTTATTTTTATCCATTTTTGATTTCATATGGAATTAATCTTATTAATTCTTTAGGATTCCTTTTAGATCTCACCATTTTACCATCTTTTACCTGTGTTTATTTATTGCATCATTCATCACATGAAACGCAAGCATAAATAAACCTAACATACATCTAATGCATGCATACGGAGGGATGACCACGACCTTGCCTATACGACCCATTCGAGCCAAAATGGGTCTATGCCTATGTACGTGATAAAACAAATAAATAGAACCACTTCTATTACAATTTATTTTATCTACCCGTACAAGCACAAGCCTTCAAAATTTACAACTTGTAAAATTATCCATACATGCGTGGGCCTTTTGCATCGAACGGTCTTCAACCTGATCTAATCTTTTAACGATGCAATAATTTAAAATTTTACAAATCATAACTCAAGAGACTCGCATGTCTCGATAAATTACAATCATTCAATGATATTGAATAAAATGCAAACATTCAATCATTATGAATAAAAGGATCATGATCATCCCTAAATCAACCATTCATCACATGAATTCAACCATATAAATTCACTAGTTTAATATGTTGATGTCGTAATGACTCATATTAAGTCAAAACAGCTCGAAAAAATCCACACGACTGGTCACACGACTAGTGTGGCTTGCCACACGACCTTATGTGATATCACACGACCGACTCGCACGACCCATGTGAGTTCACACGACTCGTGTCATGATCCACACGACTCGTGTGAAAATGCCGTAAGCAAATTAAAAGTTCTGAACGTCACACGACTGGTCACAAGAGTCGTGTCATGTCACACGACCGGTCACACGACCCATGTCATGTCACACGACCAGTCACATGACCCGTGTGATGTCACACAATCAGTCACACGACCTATGTGATGTCACACGACCAGTCACACGACCCGTGTGATTTCAAACACTATACTCGTGTTTAATACCAGTTTGTGTTTTAACTTTTAAATATGTTTATCTCATAAATATATACTAATCAAAATATGATTTTAAAGATGCAAAACGTGGCTCTGATACTACTGTTGGGTTCGATATAACGTACAGAACAAAATATGCAGCGGAATTTAAAAATTTTATAAGCATTTATCTTATAAATACTTAATCCGTACATAAGTATATCGAGATCATATATAAGCATCATTTAAAATCTAGTAACTTTTACTAATTTTGATTTGATATGATAATTTCACAAGTTACCTTTTACTTGAACTCCTTCAAATATTGACGATGATTGAGGAAATCAATTTCCGGTTGAATCTCGTCTCGCTTTATGAATCCATGTGTCTTCCCTCTAATTGAGTCCACCTTTTGAAATCCATCACCGATAATCTCTTTCTTCGCTAGTAGAAAAATATCGATTTCGATATAGGAATATAAAAGGATTTTAAATGGGAGATAAACTATTATTTTATTATAATTTAAGAACTTCATTCTTAAATTTTATTTTTATTTTGAAGAACTCTTCTTCTTTCTCTCTCTTTTTCAACTCTTGAAAATTTTCAAAGACTTAGCACAAATGTGCAAACATTTTGAACCTATTTATAATAAACATTTAAGTATAAAATAATCAATATTTGATAATTATTTATTTTAAATAAAATCAAATTTTATTTAAATAATCATACCAAATATTGACTTTTAATTAATAATGTTAAGTGGTTCATAACCACCATCAACCACCGTTATTTTGTCTCTTCATTATTTTAATCTTTAATCATATTAAAGATAAAATAATAAAATAATAATTCTTGAAAACATTTTTCAAGATTCTATTAAAATAATCTTTTCTCCCAATTATAATATTATCCTCTTTATAATAATCATATTATTATTTTGGATTTGAATTTTAAAATCATATTTTAAAATCTAACTATTAATTTAGTAATTACATTAATTACTTAATTAATATCTAAAAATCTAATTAATCAATTTAATTGATTAATTTATAATATTCCTTTAATTGACATCTAATTCATAATTAGATAATTAATTAAATAATCATACTATTTAATTAATCATTATCAATTAATTCTAACTCTTTAGAAATATCATTTTAACTTGTTTTCATTCAAAACTTGGTGTGACCTTTTAGGTTCACTATTAATACTAGTAGTGGGCATACAACTCTTTGTAATTTGAGTTAATCTAATTAACTCTTACTCATGAAATTAACTTTTTAATTTCAAGAACTCACATATCATGAGAACATCTAGCAAGTAACATGAATCTAGTATTAAGTGAATAGCGAGTAAACCTTTTTGATTACAAGTCCATACATGTAAAATCCTTTCGACATCCAATTTCCCGATTAAATCTTGGGTATGAATTTATAAGTCGAAACCCAAGTGATTTAATAACTATGATTCTATTTCAAGTAGAGTAATTCATTCATGAATCTCTATTCATCTTGCATTGGCCAAGGTCTTTGAATTACTAATTATGAAATACATAGGAAATTCACTTTTCTCATAAGTGTTGAATCCTTTGTTGGCCACTGACAAACATCCATACATATTAATATAATACCCAAAATATCCCCTTATACGATTGTGCTAGCAGTCAAAAGGATAAATCAAAGTATAATACAATATGCACAAAGTTACCATCGTGCCTGAAGTCATAGGATCAATCATGTACTATTGTAACATGAAAATTCTTATTCGACAGAAAATCTTTCATTAAGAATTTTCATACGGTCATGTTCAGTGAACTTGTTCTCTAACAAGCACCCATATATATGTATTCGCGTCCCACGCTAATGTTGATGGAATGCAACATTCTTGTCCAACAAGCACACATCATATGTACAAGTCTTTCTGGATTATTCGATATCCTATCTCGAAATATCCTACGACTTAGAACTGAATTTAAGATCACAGCTTTCAAGATATGTTCCATGATCACCATCTCTATGCGCAACCATATCTTATAGCTATATATGATCTAGGGACTTTATCTTATGTGCAAATATAAGATAAATGCTAATTCATAAGATAAAGTAATGCCTATTAATATAATTCCAATAGATCGTATTTACAAGTAGAATATGTCCAATCTGATTGGGACAACGGGTATTCTACTCTAACAGTCTCCTGTCCATGTGCTGCAGATTCTGTCACGTTCTCTGGTGTTCGACCAAATATGAGGAAACGATCTAGTCGTTTCGTCCAATCCGGGTACCAATCATACCTCCATCGACCAGATATCATACATGTAGAAGTTGGACCAGATTATCAACCAGCTAGTGTCACCAAACTCGCTCTTCTTCGTCATCCCCTTATGGGTGCCAGTCAAGTCCAGTTCGACCAGCAAACTAATCTCTTGTTCGAATGACTCATCAAACCAGTCCAGTATATAATATCCCATATCATCTAGTCCCTCCCACTCTGCTCAAGTATAAATGACTCTATCTAAGAGTAGGATTCTGTCTGCGACGACACGCTCTGTTTATTTTGACCACTCTCCATGTCCTTGGCCTTTTCTCGACCGTATGCTACTACAACTGCCACTTTATATTTTGAATTTCAAATTTGGCCACGTGTCCTTTCTTTTCGGATGCGTCCTTTCGCCTGTCAGAGATCATGATTGCTCCGTGAACAGCGCTACATCGAATCTCGCACCCTCTTCAATGTGCTTCCTACCCCTGCCATTAGACCCTTTACTTTAATCCTACGGCTGCTACTAAGATGTCTGTTCGTCTTCCCCATCATCTTGGCCCTCAATATTTTTCAATCTAATGGCCGAAAATTTATCACGTCCCTTCTTCGCTTGTAGAAATATCCACACTTGGAGAATTTTCTCTATTCTTTACTTTCGCGTTCTACTACAGCACAAGGCTTCTTCGCAACTCTTGAGCATCTCTGCAATCCCGAGCTCCTCTTCTCATCTAGAAGTTACCTGCTACTCACCATGAGTAAGTTTTTTTTAATCTTTAAGTTTTCGCTTGTTGATTTTTTAATGTTCGGATTTCTCCTTTCTTCCTCGAACTTCTTCTCGATTCCCGCTACACTACTGCTCGTTCTGCCTGCTGTGACCTCCTTCTGCTTCATCCTTCTTCTTCCTTCCTCGTTTACTCTGTTCTTTGTTTTTATTTTCCTCTTTAATTTTTCTCTCTCCTCAGATTTTGCTACCTCGAGTGAAAACGACCAATACAGTGGGAAGGACATGACTCCCCCTTCTTCTTTCACAACCCCTAGTTTCTCAAGCGACTCAGTACAAGAAATCCTTCAACCTGAGCCTATTTCCATCATCTGGCCTACAATGATCACCAGTAGTCTTTCCGGCATTGCCGTCTCTCCTTCCTCTTATCTAGTCAACAAGCCTGACGAGGACGCTACCAGTCGTCCTCCTTCTTACTCTCCCTAGCCTACTCATCGACCTCTTGGTCAAGATGACAAAATAGAGGACGAAGGTGATCCTCAGGACACTATACCGCTATCTGCTCATGACCCTAAAGACTTCATCCCCTTGTCTTCTTGTATACCCGTTTCTTCGACCATCCCTTCTCTTTCCCAAAAATTAAAGTCTTCCAAGTCATCCAAGTTATTCTCGAGCACCACTCATCATGATTTCAACATGATTGGTCATCCTGGTATTTTTTGTACTCTTGGCAATGATGATACCTATGACAACCCTCCACCTGACTATTACACCTTTTTTCGTGCCCACTTCAACCTAGGCCTACGCTTTCCTATCTGCTAGACATTGATCGACCTGTGTGGCTTGTATGGCTTACCTCTTAACTAGATTACTCCCAATGCCTTCATGACATTAGCGTCCTTTATCTTCTTGTAGATGGTTCGCATGGGTAGGGTAGATTTGGACATTTTTGTGTACTGTTATTTCACTTCAAAGCAAGCTGATGTCCTATATTTGAAAAGCCAGAATAACGCTTGCTTTATCAATGACCGACCATCCAATGTCCCAAGGTGGAAGGACCAATTTATATATATAACTTCACCGCAACCTTATCCTTGGGCACCTACCCTATGGCTTACAGAGGTGGCCATCATGCGTGCTCGTCCCCCCTCCAATCCGACCTTCGACCTCCATATACAAGCGTGGAACATGACCCCGTGCCTCTACTCCTCTGCTCCAAGACAATTACCGTCTCCACTATTGTGGTATTCTTTCCCACAAAAAACGTTCCCCTCGTCTTGCGGAAACCATCCTTAAAATCCGTGTCGACACAAAACTTGTAGCATACCTCGAAAACATCTGAGCAGGTGTTCGAATTAACATTATTTTTACATGCCTTTGTATTCTTCATACCTCATATTATCAACTAGGCTCTTATTAACTTGTGTCTTATTCGTGCAGAGGGATTTTTACACAAGCCCGACCTAAAAAAATTTGCCGATAAGAGGTCTATCAATAAAGACACCTCAGCCACTGTTGAGAACGCCAAAGGACAGTCCTCGACCATGGATGCCTCTAATCAGCCTGAGAAGTCTGGTGCTTCTTCGCACTCGAACAGGCAACGAGCTCCTTCCCCTTCGCCCAAACAGATTGAGCGCCATTCCAGCCACTCAACCAAGGAGAGCGATGTTTACAAGAAGCGTCCTCAATCTGAGGTGGCTGGACAGCAGTCTACCAATAATCCACCTTCCCTCAAGCGAACTCAACTCGAGATAAAGTCTACAGGGGACCACCTCGTCGAGCACCCTTCCTCGACCTCATCGCTCTCCTTAGTATCAGCTGGGCCTCAAGAGGGTGTATCACGCTTCATGGGCTTCTTGACTTTCGAAAATACTCATTGTTGGGGCATGAATCGCTAGGCACAGGGTGAGTATGGTGTTCGTATTGACCCAGGTATATTCTTCATCTAAAACCACCTCTGAGTATTCTTGGTTTATGTCGCTTCTTGCTTCTTCCTTCTCATTGTAGACTTTCGCTTCAATCATTCCTCTCTTCAAGGAGACAATGAATAGATCTGGTTGTCCACTTCCCGTGGTCAAGGGCGACAATAGTCGCCTTGAGGAGGAGAATAGGCAGTTGAAGGCAGAGAACGAGGACCTGATCAAGACGAGCCACGAGCTGGGACGCGCTAAAGGCCAAGGACCAAGCTCTCGAGGTAGGAAGCAATACCGCCAGGCTTTGTGGAGAACCTAACTTGGTCAGGCATTCCTCAAGGCCTATCGAAAAAAGCTGATTGGAGATTATCTTTACTCGATCGCCTTCCTCAAAGAAGCTGCCAGAATGGGTATGGACTTCTATAACTATAGTATGGAAGAGGTCGAGTGCAAGCTGAAGGAAATGGGGTTCACGGGCGAACTCGACCAAGATAAGACATGGGAGGCAATTCCCTCTACACCCTCCAACTTCGCCGGCGATCCCAGCTTACCCGATGAGCATCCATGGTGGATGGAGTTCTTGGAATGGACTTTAGCAAGGGATCCCTCCTTGAAGAGTTCCTTCGACGTGCCTAAGCCAGGCGAGATGCCCATGGTTCGCCTCTCTGTGATCTTTCCTCCACAGCCCTTGACCACCAATGCTCCTTCATCCTCCTTTGGTCCGTCTGCCACAGTCCATGCTTTGTCTTCCACCGTGGTCTCCTCGACCATGGCCGTCCAGTCGACTGGGGCTACTCATGCAGCCGGCGCAACTGCTCAGATGACCAGTGCCGCGGTCACCTCTGCGACTGCAGCTGCTCAAACGACCGACACCGCCGCTACTGCATCGACTATGGCGGCTCATGCGACCACTGCTGCCTCCTCATCCACTACTGCCTTACAGTCAGCCTCCGCTACTCAATCTACCACCGTTCTTCCAAATTACTTGTAGTTTTGACGATGTATTTTCACATGTTTTATTGTATATTGTGAAACCTTCTATCTTGACCATTCTGAATGGAATTTATTTTCTTTTCCTCGTGGTGTATGCTTTATTCTTCGGCTTTTATTATAGTTTGCTCTCTGCGATCGTAGGTCGAACGATCTCCGTGGTATACAAGTCTTGTCTTTTTCTTGACATAACTATAATATACTCGAGTAAACCTGGATTATGTATGCTTATTTTCCCTAACGTTCCGCTCGACATGAGAATGCACGAACCAAATAATGTAACATGTCATAGCGTTTTTGGATTCATCATAAAATGTGTGTAAAACCAAGCTTTTCACATGTGACTCGTATAAGTGGGCCATTAAGATTTACGAACTTCCCACCAAATGGGCTAAGGCATAACCAATCACAAATTATCGACCTCAATTTCAATGTAAGCCGGACCAAACAGGACCGACCATAAATTATCGACCATTCTTAGAGACTTTCTTTAAATTCCCTACTACGCAGCCTGAGAATCCGCTAGCTCGCTCGCCTCCGGAGATGTTCTGAAAACAAGCGACCTTCGCCCACCCCTTGGTTGGGATGTTCCAAAACGAAGGTCTTTTTTCTTGTCACTTGCCCACCTCAAGGGATGTTCCAAAAATAAGCGACCTTCGCCCACCCCTTGGCCGGGATGTTCCAAAACAAAGGACTTTTTTCTTGTCACGTGTCCACCTTAAGGCATGTTCCGAAAACATTGTGATCGTCCAGCCTGGAGACTTAGACAATTTCGACCACATGCCCACCCCAAGAGATGTTCTAAAAACATGCAACCTTCGCTCACCCCTTGGTCGGGATGTTCCGAAATGAAGGACTTTTTTCTTTTCATTTGCCCACCTCAAGGGATGTTCCAAAAATATTGTGGTCATCCAGCCCGGAGGCGTAGACAATTTCGACCACATGCCCACCCCAGGAGATGTTCCGAAAACAAGCGACCTTCCCCCACCCCTTGGTCGTGATGTTCCAAAACGAAGGACTTTTTTCTTGTCACTTGCCCACCTCAAGGGATGTTCCGAAAATATTTTGGTCGTCCAACCTTGAGGCGTAGACAATTTCGACCACATGACCATTCAAGAAGATGTTCTGAAAACAAGCGACCTTCACCCTACCCTTGGTAGGGGTGTTCCAAAAGGAAGGACTTTTTTTGTAATATCCCTCATCAGTTATATTCAGTTAATTTTTGAGATTGAGTATTTTAAGTTGAGAATTTTAAGTTTTTCAAGTCACACGAGTCGTGTGGGTAGCCACACGAGTCGTGTGAAGACACACAAGTCGTGTCATAAGTGACACGAGTCGTGTGGCTCAAGGTATTTTTCAAAGATAGTTTCAGGATTTTCACACGAGCCGTGTGACCAAGTGACACGAGTCGTGTGAAGTCACACGAGTCGTGTGACTTGGTGGACACGAGTCGTGTGAGTCTTGAGACAATTAAAGTTTTTATTCTATCATTTCACACGAGTCGTGTGATCAGTGACACAAGTCGTGTGAAGTCACACGAGCCGTGTGAGTAAGGGACACGGGTCGTGTGACCTATTAAAGTTCAGATTTTCGAGTTTTTGGTTTTCAAGCCAATTATAGTTCATTTTAATCATTTTATTATGCATGATGATATAGTAAAAATTATGATTAATTTGAGTTTTAAAGTGTTAGGATATTATGCATATAAATTGATTTTATGATAATGGTAGAATTTATTTAGTAATTCTTGGTAAATGTTATAATTTATAGTTAAGTTATGAGCTGATGATTTGATGATTTGATGATTAATTTTGTCAAATAGTTGATGAGAAGATGATGATTTATGTTGATAAAGTCATGATTTGAGGAGAATTTGATGATCATGTTAATAAAGTCATGATGAAGATGAGAAATTTGATGATCATGTTGAGAAAGTCAAGTAAATAGATGAGAGATTGATGAGCATGTTGATGAGTCAATATGATGGATGAGAATTTGATGGTTAGTCAAGATATTTGATGAGAATTTGATTTTCTTCAAAATATTTTAATTCAAAAGTTTTGCCTATAAATAGAAGGCTTCAAGACTTGAAATTTTACACCAAAGTTATATTTCAAAGTTATATTGAGAGTTAAGTAAGAGTTTTGAGGAGCAAAGGATTTTGGAGTAAAGGAGTTCAAGTCTTTCAAAGTTCAAGTTCAAGTCTATCAAATTTCAAGTTCATATCAAGTCGTTCTTTCAATTTTCTCAAGTCCTTGAAGGAGGTAATTCATTCTTGTATTTGAGATAAATACATGTTAATAGTAAGCATGATTAGTATAAGTTATTCTTGATATCATGTATAAGTTGAGATATGAGTTAGATTGGTATGATAGAATTTATTTCATGTTAGAAATTACATGAGGTAAATTGTTAGCATGTTAGTAGTTATTTCATGTTATCAATAGCAACTCATATGAGATATCATGTTAAAGTTGATAAAGTTTCAAGTTGATAGCTTAATATGATTCATGTTAATGTAAGAGTATGAGTTTTTGGCATGGTTAATATGTTGATGAGTTTTGATATTAATATATTGGCAAGCATGTAAATCAAGTATGAGATTTTATGAGATAACTTGATTATGAGATGAGGAGTAAGTTAAGGAATTATGAATCATGAGTTTTGTATGTGAATTTGAGTATTTTCACTTACAAGTTTTCTAGTCATCATTTCTATTGATGAAGCATGATTCATATGAGTTAAGATAAGTACCTTGATTGAAGTTTATCAAGAGATTTATTTATTCAATGTATTATGTTATTCGAGCTATGGCATGTATATTATTCGGATGAGTTATCAGTTGAGTTAGAATAGTCGAGCATAGTACTTAGTATATTTGTTTATATTTTTATGTAGCGAGAAGTTTGGCTACAAGAGCAACACTTTCAGTTTTCAATCAGTTTTCAAGACGAAAGGTGGGAACCCAGCCTGGGTATTTCATTGAGTATAATAGCTAGATCATGTTCAAAGGTATGTATATGAGTTATGCTTGGGATGGAGGCGCAGTAGTCTTAATCCTAGGTAAGTTAAGTCTCGCTCAGTCCAGACTGAGTTTTGGGGAGGCAGCCCCCAATATGTGCACATGAGGACCGACAGTACGGTAGTTGCAAAGTTCAGTTTAAGTTACCGGACATAGTGTTCGGGAGAAGCTTATATATACCTATGATCATGATGTTGAAATTATTATAAATGATTGCTTTAGTATGAGTTTTTATGGAGTACAGTTGATTAGTACTCACGTCCCACTATTATCATTTTCAGGTATCAGGGTCGAGCCGAGGGTGTGAGTCGAGCTGTGGAGGTGTTAGTTGTGCTTTCAAATTATGATTTCACTTATGCAAATGGATTTTATATCAAGTTGTGAGTTTGTTAAAGTGTGCTTGTGAAATTCAATAAGGCAACGGTTTGTAAATGCCACGCTTAAAGACTTCCACTATGTATAGTAAGTTTGAACTGGTGTGATTTGAAATTTGTTATTTAAGAAAGTTATCTTGTTTATTTTATAAACGAGATAAGTTATCATACTAGTTTAACAAAGATGAGTTTTAGTAGCATCCCGAGTTAAGATAATTTCGAAAAATTTACTCTGATAAGCGGGGTGTTACATTTTTCTTGTCACTTGTCTACCTCAAGTGATGCTCCAAAAATATTGTGGTCGTCCAGCCCAGAGGCGTAGACAATTTCGACCACATGCCTACCCCAAGAGATGTTTCGAAAACAAGCGACCTTTGCCCACCCCTTGGTTGCGGTGTTCCAAAACGAAGGACTTTTTTCTTGTCACTTGCCCACCTCAAGGGATGTTCCCAAAACATTGTGGTCATCCAGCCCGGAGGCGTAGACAATTTCGACCACATGCCCACCCCAGGAGATGTTCCGAAAACAAGGGACCTTCGCCCACCCCTTGGTCGGGATGTTCAAAAAAGAAGGACTTTTTTCTTGTCACTTGCCCACCCCAAGGGATGTTCCGAAAATATTGTGGTCATCCAGCCTGGAGACATAGACAATTCCGACCACATGCCCACCCCAGGAGATGTTCCGAAAACAAACGACCTTCGCCAACCCCTTGGTTGGGATGTTCCAAAATGAAGGACTTTTTTCTTCTCACTTGCCCATCTCAAGGGATGTTCCGAAAATATTGTGGTCGTCCAACCCAGAGGCGTAGACAATTTCGACCACATGCCCACCCAAGGAGATGTTTTGGAAACAAACGACCTTCGCCTAACCCTTGGTCGGGGTGTTCCAAAATGAAAGACTTTTTTCTTGTCACTTGTCCACCTCAAGGGATGTTCTGAAAATATTGTAGTTGTCCAGCCCGGAGGCCTAGACAATTTCAACCACATGCCCACCCCAGGAGATGTTCCGAGGAAAAGTGACCTTCGCCCACCCATTGGTCGGGATATTTCAAAACGAAGGACATTTTACTTGCCACTTGTCCACCTCAAGGGATGTTCCGAAAATATTGTGGTTGTCCAACCCGGAGTCGTAGACAATTTCGACCACATGCCCACCCTAGGAGATGTTCTGAAAACAAGCGACCTTTGCTCACCCCTTGGTCAGGGTGTTAAAAAACGAAGGACTTTTTTCTCGTCACTTGTCCACCTCAAGGGATGTTCTGAAAACATTGTGGTCATCTATCCCGTAGGCTTAGACAATTTCGACCACATGCCCACCGCAAGAGATGTTCCGAAGACAAGCGACCTTCATCCACCCCTTGGTGGGGATGTTCCAAAACGAAGGACTTTTTTCTTGTCACTTGTCCACCTCAAGAGATGTTCTGAAAACATTGTGGTTGTCCAGCCCGGAGGCGTAGACAATTTCGACCACATGCCAACCCAGGAGATGTTCTAAAGACAAGCGACCTTCACCCACCCCTTCGTCGGGATGTTCCAAAACGAAGGACTTTTTACTTTTTCCTCGATGAGTATTGACCAGGATTGCATTCACGATTCCATATGTATCATACAAGAAATTCGAAAGAGATCGTGTGAGTAATTGGTGTTTATCACAAGAATCAAGTTGAGAATCCGTAATCTCATACAAAATGTTGGCACATTAACTGTAGTGTTTTTAAGTGAACCACGCCCATATTGTTAAATGAGTTTGATCAGGTTCGTAAATAAACCATTATAAGAGATTATTGTCAATCTTCAAAGGTAATTCATTAACATTAAAATCAGCCACTTTGATAGTTCGTGAAGAAAATTCTCTCGAGGGTTACATCAATTCACTTGCTCGAACATATATATATAAAAAAAAATAAACAATCACGCATAATACTTTTTTAGATTGGCAACATTCCACGACCTGACTAGTGATATGCCTTCCACATCTTTCAAGAAGTATGCTCCTCCTGCATGGACCTTTTCGACCAGATATGGTCCCTCCCAATTGGGATCCAGCTTGCCTACGTGTTTGAGCACATCAACCCTTTTCCAGGCTACATCACCCACCTGAAATCGGTGAACTTTCACTTTTCTATCGTGAGCGGCTCGCATCCTCTGTTTCTATGCTTCGACCCTGGTCAAAGCTTGTTCTCTACGCTCCCTGATCGTATCCAGCACAACCATCATAAGTGCTTCATTCTGCTCTTGGTCATATGTGCTTAGTCTCTGCGACTGTAGCTCCGCTTCAACCGGTATAAGCACTTCCATTCCATAGACCATACTGAAAGGCGTCTCTCCTGTTGTCGACCTTGGGGTGGTCCGATATACCCACAACACAGAGGTTAATTCATCCACCCAAGCTCTTGATGCCTTGTTGAGTCTTGTTTTTAGAACATTTAGAATAATTCTATTGGTCAATTCGACCTGTCCATTGGTCTGCGAATGGGCAACAGAAGCAAAATACCGCTCGATTTTCACATCTTCACACCAACCCCTAATTCGTTTTCCATTAAATTGTGTCCCATTGTCAGAGATGAGGATCTTTGGCACTCCAAATCTACAGCAAATGTTGTTGTATAGGAAATGGATAACCTTCTCTTCTGTTATTTTGGTCAGCGGCTCGACCTTCACCCATTTTGTGAAATAATTGACTGCCAAGATCAGAAACATCCGCTGCCCCGTTGCTTGCGGCATTGGTCCTACTAGGTCGATCCCCCACTACGCGAATGGAATTAGAGTAATCATAGTGGTCATTGTCTCCGCAGGTTAATGGATGTGTGGACCATGTTTCTTACATTGCAAGCATCTCTTTGCCAACTCCTTAGCATTGCCCCTCATTATTGGCAAAAAAATATCCCGCCCTCAGGATCTTAGAGACCATAGCCCTCGGCTTGCAGTGGTCGCTGCAACATCCTTCGTGCACATCTCTGAGGACATATTGACCTTCTGCCTTCGTCACGTACCTCAGATGTGGCCCAGCGTACGAACGTTTGTAATGAATTCCTCCGTCTTCAAAGAACCTCCTTAACACTTTCACTGCACCTTTCCGCAATTCTCTTAGGATAGAGGATCTCCAGTTTTCCACCTCCTCGATCTCTGCCACTTCTGCGTCGACCACACTCTTTTCCATATGAAGCAGGGCTAGACTTCGGCTCTTGCAGTCCACCAAACTTTGAGTGATTATGGATAATAGGTCTGCTCGGCCATTCTCTCCTTGTGGTATGCACTAGTTCAAACAATTGAAACTCCTCCTGCAACCTTTTCATTTCGTCCACATAGCGTTGTAACCTTTCCTCCATTACCTCAAAACCCTCCTAGAATTGCCCCACTACCAGTTGAGAATCTGACTGTACTTATATCTTTCGAGCATCCCCAGCCATGGCTAGCCGCATGCTTTTAATTACCGCCTCAATTTGATACCCGAAATCCCATTTTTGTAGCAAATTCCAGGTAGTCTTCTTTGGGTGACACAATAATGATGCCCATCCTAGCCTAGTTCCTTGACACTGACCCGTCCGTGAACAGCTGCCAAACCCCTTCTGATTCCTCCTAAGACTTAGTGCCTTCTCGTATAAAATCAGCCAGAACATGCGCCTTGATCGCCTCCTTAGCTCATAAATAATCGAGTACTCACTCAGCTCGACCGCACATTTCACCAGTTGACCTAACACAGAAGGTTGGCCAAGTGTTTGCTCCATAGGCATATTCGTCCGCACCTTCACCCTATGATTAAGAAAGTAAGGCCTCAGTTTCCTGATTATTATGACCACTGCTAGCGTGCACTTTTAGATCTCCGAGTATCTCAGCTCTGCCCCTTACATTACTCGACTGACATTGTATATAGGGAATTGAGCTACTCCTTCTTCGCGTAGCAACAAGGAGCTAAACAAACAGTCTCACCAATGGATATGTAAAGCACTAAATCTTCCCCTTTAACCGGCTTGGATAGCAATGGCAAGTTAACTAGCACCCTTTGCAACTCCTCGAAAGCCTTTTGGGACTCGACCGTGTAATATCCCTCATCAGTTATTTTCAGTTAATTTTCGAGATTGAGTATTTTAAGTTGAGAATTTTATGTTTTTCAAGTCACACGGGTCTTGTGGGTAGCCACACGAGTCGTGTGAAGTCACACGGGTTGTGTCACAAGTGACACGAGTCGTGTGGCTCAAGGTATTTTTCAAAGTTAGTTTCGGGAGTTTCACACGAGCCGTGTGACCAAGTGACACGAGTCGCGTGAAGTCACACGAGTCGTGAGACTTGGTGACATGAGTTGTGTGAGTCTGGAGACAATTAAAGTTTTAATTCTATCATTTCACACGAGCCGTGTGAGCAGTGACACAGGTCGTGTGAAGTCACACGAGCCGTGTGAGTAAGGGACACGGGTCGTGTGACCTATAAAATTTTAGATTTTCGAGTTTTTGGTTTTTGTGCCAATTATAGTTCATTTTAATCATTTTATTATGCATGATAATATAGTAGAAATTATGATTTATTTGAGTTTTAAAGTGTTATGATATTATGCATATAATTGATTTTATGATAATGGTAGAATTTATTTAGTAATTCTTGTTAAATGTTATAATTTATAGTTAAGTTTATGAGTTGATAATTTGATGATTTGATGATTAATTTTGTCAAATAGTTGATGAGAAGATGATGAATTATGTTGATAAAGTCATGATTTGAGGAGAATTTGATGAGTATGTTGATAAAGTCATGATGAAGATGAGAAATTTGATGATCATGTTGATGAAGTCAAGTTAATAGATGAGAAATTGATGAAGTATGTTCATGAGTCAATATGATGGATGAGAATTTGATGGTTAGTCAAGATGTTTGATAAGAATTTGATTTTTCTTCAAAATATTTTAATTCAAAAGTTTTGCCTATAAATAGTAGGCTTCAAGACTTGAAATTTTACACCAAGGTTATATTTCAAAGTTATATTGAGAGTTAAGGGAGAATTTTGAGGAGTAAAGCCTTTTGGAGTAAAGGAGTTCAAGTTCAAGTCTTGCAAATTTCAAGTTCAAGTTCAAGTCTTTCAAGTTTATATCAAGTCTTTCAAATTTCATTTCAAGTCCTTGAAGGAGGTAATTCTTGTATTTGATGTTTGATTTATGTTCTAGTAAGCATGTTGATAAGTTAAGTGGAGATTATGATTCATGAAGTTGATATATGTTATGTCATGATTAGTATAAGTTATTTTTCATAACATGTATAAGTTGAGATATGAGTTAGATTGACATGATAGCATTTATTCCATGTTAGAAATTACATGAGTTAACTTGTTGGTATGTTAGTTCATGATATCGATAGCAATTAATATGATTTATCATGTTAATAAGTTGATAAAGTTTAAAGTTGATAGCTTAATATGATTCATGTTAAGTGTAAGAGTATGAGTTTTTGCATGGTTAATATGTTGATGAGTTTTGATATTAATATATTGGCAAGCATGTAAATTAAGTTTTAGTTATATGAGTTGATGTTGAGTTTGTATGTGAATTTGAGTATTTTCACTTACAAGTTTTCTAGTCATGATTTTTATTGATGAAGCATGATTCATATGAGTTAAGATAAGTACCTTGAATGAAGTTTATCAAGAGATTGATTTATTCAATGTATTATTCGAGCTATGGCATGTATATTATTCGGATGAGTTATCAGTTGAGTTTAGAATAGTTGAGCATAGTACTTAGTATATTTGTTTATATTTTTATGTAGCGAGAAGTTTGGCTACAAGAGCAACACTTTCAGTTTTCAATCAGTTTTCAAGACGAAAGGTGGGAACCCAGCCTGGGTATTTCATTGAGTATAATAGCTAGATCATGTTCAAAGGTATGTATATGAGTTATGCTTGAGATGGAGACACAACAGTCTTAATCCTAAGTAAGTTAAGTCTCGCTCAGTCCAGACTGAGTTTTGGGGAAGCAGCCCCCAATATGTGCACATGAGGACCGGCAGTACGGGAGTTGCAAAGTTCAGTTTAAGTTACAGGACATAGTGTTCGGGAGACGCTTATATATACCTACGATTATGATGTTGAGATTATTATCAATGTTTACTTTAGTATGAGTTTTTACGGAGTACAGTTGATTAGTACTCACGTCCCACTATTATCATTTTCAGGTAACAGGGTCGAGCCGAGGGTGTGAGTCAAGCTGTTGTGGTGTTGGTTGTGCTTCCAATTATGATTTCACTTATGCAAATGGATTTTATATCATGTTGTGAGTTTATTAAAGTGTGCTTGTGAAATTCAATAAGGCAACGGTTTGTAAATGCCACGCTTAAAGACTTCCGCTATGTATAGTAAGTTTGAACTGGTCTGATTTGAAGTTTGTTATTTAAGAAAGTTTTCTTGTTTATTTAATAAATGAGATAAATTATCATACTTGTTTAATAAAGATGAGTTTTAGTAGCATCCCGAGTTAAGATAATTTCGAAAAATTTACTCTGATAAGCGGGGTGTTACAGACCGTCCCATGGAATGTCGAACCCTTCTTCAATGTCTTGAATAGTGGACCACTCTTCTCCGCAACCTTAGAAATGAACCTGCTCAGCCCCGCTATTCGACCCATCAGTATATGTACTTCCTTTACACTTGTTGGTGGTTTCATCTCGACCACGGCACAGACCTTTTTCAGGTTCACCTCTATTCCCCTTTTGGTCACCATATAGCCCATAAATTTCCTTGCTTTCACGCAGAACAAACACTTTAAGTTTCAAACCATATCTTCTCAGTGTTTGAAATGTCTCTCTCAAGTCTCCGACATGGTCCGCCTCCATCTTGCTTTTGACCAGCATATCATCCACTAACTGGTCGATCCGTGGAAGCGGGTATAAATCCTTTGGGCATGTCTTGTTCACGTCATGAAAGTCGATACACAATCTTCACTTACAACTTGACTTTAATACCATCACCGTGTTAGACAACTATTTCGGAAACTGGATTTTCTTGATATGCCCAGTGCTTAGAAGCTTCTCAACCTCATGCTAGATTATTCTATCCATCTCCCCACCATGGTGTCTTCTCTTCTGCTTCACTGGTCTAACACAAAGATTAATGTTCAGCCTCTACTCGATTACCTTGGCCTCAATTCTCGTCAGTTCTTCTGCCGTATAAGCAAAGATGTCTGCGAACTCCCTTATTTGGCCGACCAGTTTTGACCTATTGGCTCCTCTAGATCCTTCCCAATTCTAAATTTTTTATCGTCACACCCTGACCATTTGAATTTCCTCGACCTCGCCTTCTGGTCGCATGTCCATCTTCTCATTCCCCTTATCTGGCATTTTCTTCTTCTCCTCCGATCTCGATCCTCCTGGTCGATTTGGCAATTCTTTACCGCCCTTCACTTGTTTTCTTGCCAATTGCTTGTTTTGCTGACCGTGGTTTGGTAACAACTCCTCGACGTAAGCTGGTTCGCAATGACCTTGCCCATATTTTCACCCACAAGATAGTTAACTGTCATATGGTACATAGACATGAACGCTTAGAATGCATTCAACCCTGTTCGCCCCAAAATGATGTTATATGAAGATTTGCTCCCACTACCACGAACTATACCATGCTCATTTCCTTTTCTCGCCTGATCCTAACGCCATGGTTAGACTCACCTAGCCCATCGGCATCAGCTCTCATCCATTAAAGTCGTACAGAGCCGTTACTATCGACTTCAATTCCAGTTTTAGATGTTTGTTGATCTGCGCAAAGCAGTCGTAGAACATAATGTCGATCGAGCTTTCTGTGTCAATGAACACCCTTTTTATGTCGAATCTTGCAACCTCCATCCCAATGAAATTCCATCAGCATCTTCCGTTCGAAAGCTGATCACTAGCATTCGACCAATTATCCCAACCCCCTCCTTCTTACGGTTGATGGCTCGCACATGCTCTTTCCTTGCATTGTTTGAATCACCGTCCGTTGGCCCACCCAAAATCATATACATGGTGCCCCTCCTTACCGACGCTTCTCCTCTCTGCTCTCCATGGTCACCATCGCCTCTTCTTCTTTTCTCCACTTCCTCCCATTGACCACCTCTCTCCTTCCTTGAATTATCCTCCCTATCATCTTCTTTATCACTCCTTACCACCAAATCCTCTCTACATTTCCTTCTCTCCTTACCACGTGGTCGATCATGGATGACAAACTCCTTCAAGTGCCCATCTCTTATAAGGCGTTCGATCTCGTCCTTCAAATTTCTACAATCCTCTGTGGTACGTACATAATGTCTATAGAATTTGCAGTATCTATTTGACTGGGGCTTGGTCGGACCCTCAAACCTCGTTGCTAGCCACATGACCTCCTTGCTCTCCAACTTCTTCTCTATCGTTGCCAAGACTTCTCCCATCTGGGCGTTTATGGGTGTGAAATTAATGTATCTCTGTCCATTGGGTAGGCAAGGTCGTCCTCGCTAGCGATCCTCTTGTCCTCCGCAAAACGCACCTCACCCATCCTTCTTGGGCGATATTCTTCTTGATGAACCTCTCCGGGGGGAATTTCTTCTAGGTGATTCTCTCCTGGGCGAGCTCGCCCTTCCATTCTTTTGCTCGGGCTTGACCACTTTCTCGAGCTTAGCAAACTCAGCCTCCATCTACTCTAGATTGATATATTTCTCGCATCTTTTTAGCACCTCCTCATAAGTTCGAGCAGGCATTTTTGCCAATGACATTCGGCAAGGCCTTGGTCGTAGACTCCTACTCAAACCTCATGCCTTTACCTCATCGACCGTCGTTGGTACTTCCAAGCACTTCTGGTTGTATTGAGCAAAGTACTTGCGCAAGGACTCCTTTTCCCCTTGTCGCATCGCCATCAGTGTGAGATACGTTTTCTCGTAAGCTACTACGCTCGAGTACTGATTGGTAAGCTGCCCCGCAAAATCCTCAATGTTTTTGATCGAACCAGGGGCGAGTTGATGGAACCAATCGAGTGCACCCCCCCGCAAGGTCGATAAGAACGTGCTGCAACTAACCGGATCTGAGTACCTATGTAAAGCATGTTAGAGTAGTATACCCGGCGTTGCAATCGGATTGGACGTATTCTACTTGTAAATACAATATATTGGAATTATATTAAATAATAAGGTAATACTTTATCTTAAGAGTAAGCATTTATCATATATTTACACTTAAGATAAAGTCCCTAGATCACTTATAGATATAAGATATGGTTGCGCATAGAGATGGTAATCATGGAACATATCTTGAAAGCTGTGATCTTAAATACAGTCCAAGTCGATGGATGTTTCGGGATGGGATATCGAATAATCCAGAAAAGACTTGCACATAGTATGTATGCTTATCGGATAAGAATGTTGCATTCCATCAACATTAGCGTGGGACGCAAATACATATATGTGG
>CACSLK010031655.1:5112993-5137270 GCA_902706635.1 Striga hermonthica | reverse complement strand
TTTTTTTTTTTTTTTTTTGGTGTGTAGATCAGAATCTCAGAAGTATAGGTGGTTGTAAATTTCGTGGACAAATTTACACCAATTGATAGAGGGGCTCGTTAATGACGCGTAGAAAAAAACGGAACTCAATTCTGAGTCCAAACGAGCCCGAACAAGCGAAAACCATGATGACATGCAAAGCTGCTGACATCTTAGCTGCGTGCACAAGCTAGCGCCGCGCACAAGCCAGTTCTGCCAACTTATGATTTTTTTAGCTTATTTTAGTGATGGTTGGTACCCAATCTCTTCAATGGCGTGTAACATAATACAAGGGGTCATCTCCAGATATTATACTCATCAAATTTCAACTAGAAAGGGGATTATTTTGGCTATAAAAGGGGAGCATTTCCAAGCTTAAAGAGCATCCCATTTTCTTCCATTCTTACATTATTTTTCTTAATCTTTTCATATTGTTCTTCTTGTATATTATTTTTCCTTGAAGTTTATCTTCATGCATGTTCATACATGTTGTTAGTAAAGAGTGTAAGATTTGTATCTCTTCCTGTTTAAGTTCTTGTGATGTATTAATCCTTCAATAATAATCGTAAGTCTTCATTATCTTTTCATAAGTATAATGATGGCTTGGGTTAGTATTGATGTTTTGGTTTTTATTATCATGAGTAACTAAACAATATTGTTAGGGAGAGGGGAATGATTGTTTCGGGATGATGACATGTTATTGATTGTTCATATCGTTTCGAGTTGTGCTTATTTTTATGATTTAGTTGATTAAACATCTTCTAAATCTACTTAATTGATTGTTAAACCGAAAGGGGCAAAGTTGATTGATCTTGGCTCGAAACGAGTAAGTTTGTTCGTAACTATATTGCTTATTTATTACTTGGTACAAAAATATATTATTTTATGTTTATATTCTTTTTACGAAAAGTTATAGAATATAAACCTCTAAATTAGTGTATTTATAAAATCATTTAGTCGAAAAATAAATAATTTGAATTTATTATTAGAATTGAAAACAATTATTTCCCAATTCCATAACACTTTTATTATCTTTATAATCTTATTATCTTTAATATTTTTATAATTATTGAATTTATTTATCACTTTAATTATAATTTTATGTTTATTAGTTAAATTAACAAAATTAGTAGATAGTAAAATCCACTTGAAAATGATTAGAATGTTTAGGAAATCGTTTTGTTTATTTTTAGTAATCAAATAAGTGCACAATTTATTCCGGCTAAATCTTCCTTGAGATCGACTCGGGAAACAAATTTTCAATTCGGTGCTTGATATAAATTAAATTTGCTACAACAAATTTGGCGGCGTTGCCGGGGAAGATTTCAGGATAAAAATTGTGTGCCTATTTGGTTAAGTTATTTTTTTTTTTAATTTCTCTCTATTCTTGTTATTTCTTGTTTTTGTTTTTTTTTTTTTTTATTTCTCTTGTTTTTGTTAGATAGTAAAATTTGGAATTTTTTTTTGTATTTCTCTCTACTTTTATTTTTTTGTTAGTTAGTAAAAGTTTGTAATTTAATTTTTTTATGTTTTTCTCTTGATTTTTGTGAAAAAAAAAATAATAATAATATTTTTTTTTATATATTTTTAGCAATTATTTCTTCTCTTTTATTTGGTACTTGTAACGGTTTGCTTGTCTTTGTTTATGCATACTAGGAGTGGACGAGTTTTCACTTCTAGAAACGAACCCATCCACGAGGAACCAAGCAACTTGTCGGCTAACCTTGCCCCGGTATCCTTAGCATCTAACAGTCCGGTGAGTATGGCAAACCACGAACAATAGGGGAAAATAATCCTCCACGATCCCTTCATTGGGACATGGTCCAGCCAATGATTGGACCGCTGACTTCTTGCATCCAGTTGGGGCCGACGGCTAGGAATTACGAGCTTAAGACGATCCACTACAACCAGGTTCCATCCTTCTATGGCTTGCCGAACGAAGATCCTCTCCATTTCATCCTGGAGTTCTATAATGTTCTCCAAACCCTTCCTCTTCAAGGGTTAAACGAGGACCAACTTAAGATGAGGTGTTTCCCGCACAGATTAAAGTACCGAGCAAAGGCTTGGTTTATGAATCTTGCTCTCGACTCACTCACTACTTGGGAATGGGGTCAAATCGTATCCTTCGCTCAACATCCCAACGAGCCATTCCATGAGGCATGGGAGCGATTCACATACCTTCAAAGAAAGTGCCCACATCATAATCTTCCATCCGGCCTATTGGTGAGCAGTTTTTACGATTCCCTCGACCGAAACCTACAATTCATGGTGGACAATGCCGCCGGGGGAGACATAGACGCTCACATGACAAAGGAAATGATGGAGATCTTTGAGACAATGAGTACCACCTCGTCATGAAAGATCTTTCGTGGTAAAAGGATGGTCGTAAACGAGGTCTCGCCCGAAAAAGATGCTATTGTTAGGAAAATCGCCAAATAACGGAGCGAATGAGGTTACTCAACTCGAGAAGAGTTCAGCCAATGGAATCCATGGCTGTTGATGTTTTTGGGGAGTGTGGAGTCCAGGGCATGGGTCGGAGGTGTGCCCTTCGGTTTTTGAACAAGACTTTGGTGATCAACCGGCAGACACCAACGCTTTGCAGGGATACAAGAACCGACCGGTCAACGATCCATTCTCCAACATGTACAACCCAGGGTGGCAAAACCACCCTAATTTCTCTTGGGCTAACAATAACAATGTTCAACATGTTGGGTTCGATATACCATACAGAACAGAGTATACAGGGGAATTTAAAAACTTTATAAGTATTTATCTCATAAATACTTATTCCGTACGTAAGTATAACGAGAATACATATAAGCATCATTTAAAATCAAGTAACTTTTACTAATTTTGATTTAATATGATAATTTCACAAATTACCTTTTGTCTTGAACTACTTCAAATTTGACGATGATCGAGGAAATCAATTTCCAGTTGAATCTCGTCTCGCTTTAGGAATCCAAATGTCTTCCCTCTAATAGAGTCGACCTTTTGAAATCCAACACCAATATCTCTTTCTTCGCTAGTAGAAAAATATCGGTTTTGATATAGGAATATTAAAAGGATTTAATTGGGAGATAAAAATATTATTTTACTATAATTTAAGAACTCTTTCTTAAATTTTATTTTTGAAGAACTCTTTCTTCTTTCTCTCTCTTTTCAACTCTTGAAAATTTCTCAAAAATGACTTAGAAAAATGTGCAAACATTTTGCATCTATTTATACGAAACATTTTAGTATAAAATAATAAATATTTGATAATTATTTATTTTAAATAAAATCATATTTTATTTAAATAATCATACCAAATATTGACTTTTAATTAATAATGTGGAGTGATTTATAACCACCATCAACCACCATTATTTTGTCTCTCCATTATTTTAATCTTTAATCATATTAAAGATAAAAATAATAAAATAATATTTTCAGAAAATATTTTTCAAAATAATATTTTCTCCCAATTATATTTTTATCCATTTATAGTAATCATATTATTAATTTGGATTTGAATTTTAAAATCATATTTTAAAATCCAACTTATTAATTTACTAATTACATTAATTACTTAATTAATATCCGAAATCTAATTAATCAACCCAATTGATTAAGCTGTGGGTCATTTGATTTGGGTTAAAGATCTAATCTGCAACAATGGTTGGAGATGGAATGAATGGCTGATTTCCCAGGTTTTTTGTGCTGCTGAAAGCCAAGCCATTTTAAACATTAAATCCCTGAGTCCCAACAGAGAGGATAAAATGTTCTGGGGTTTTGACAGGAACGGAAAATTTATAGTCTCTTCTTCTTACTCTTTTCTTATTGATCACAAGATACACCTGATGGACTCTCCTCAAAGCAGCTGCAACAATATGTCCAATTGCAAAGCTTGGAACAGAACCTGGAAAATGAAAACCCACAATAAACTGAAGCATTTCATTTGGAAATGTTGTTCAAATACCTTGCCTGTGAAAGAAAATTTGCTGAAAAAAGGAATCCAAGATGATCACATTTACCATTCTTGTGGAGAGGCTACTGAGACAGTGAACCACCTCTTCTTTCATTGCTCCAGAGCTAGACTTTTCTGGGACCTCAGCCCGGTTACATGGAGTGGTACTTGCGAGGACAATAACAGTTTTAGACCTTGGTGGAGGCAAATTTGCTCTATTGACAAATCTGATGTAGCTGAGGCTCGTATTCAACTCTCAACGTACCTCCTTTGGTGGCTGTGGAAGTCGCGTAATCTTTGGCTTTTTCAGCATTCTCTCATGCCGGTTCCAGCTCTGATCAAAGCAGCCATCCGAGACTGGATTGAGTTCACCTCAGCTTCTGGGTAGCTGTCTTTCTTTTAGCAGCTTTTATAGCTTTAGTTTCCTTTTGTTATTTCTTATTTTCATTTTCCCTTTCGAGCTAGTCTAATGTACTAGGCCGTGGCAGTGGTATGTTAGGTTCGACTCTTGTTCTTTTTTGGCTTTGTTCTATTCCCCTTGGGGGATTTCTAGGCCGCTTTTTAGCGCGTCCTCTCTATTTTCAGTTTCGGCTGTGGGCCTCATTTGTATTGAACCTTATTTATCTGTTGAGTTTAATATATCTCCTCTTTCGTTCTGAAAAAAAAAAAACCCAATTGATTAATTTATAATATTCCTTTAATTGTTATCTAATTCATAATTAGATAATTAATTAAATAATTATATTATTTAATTAATATTTATCAATTAATTCTAACTCTTTAGAAATATCACTTTAACTTGTTTTCATTCAAAACTTGGTGTGACCTTTTAGGTTCACAATTAATACTAGTAGTGGGCTTACAACTCTTTGTAATTTGAGTTAATCAAATTAACTCTTATTCATGAATTAACTCTTCAATTCAAGAACCCACATATCATAGGAACATCTAGCAAGTTGCATGAATCTAATATTAAGTGAATAGCGAGTAAACCTATTTCAATTACAAGTCCATACATGTAAAATACTTTTGACATCCAATTTTCCGATTAAATCTTTAGGTATGATTTTGTCGAAACCCAAATTGATTTAATAACTATGATTCCATTTCAAGTTTAGTAATTCGATTATGAATCTCTATTCATCCCGCCTTGGCCAAGAACTTTGAATTACTAACTATGAAACACATAGGAAATTAACTTATCTTCATAAGTGTCGAATCCTTTGTTGGCCACTGACAAACTTCCATATATATTAATATAATACCCAAAATATCCCTTTATACGATTGTGCTAGCAATCAAAAGGATAAATCAAAGTAAAATATAATATGCACAAAGTTACCATCGTGCCTCAAGTCTAAGGATTAATCATGTACTATTGTAACATGAAAATTCTTATTCGACATGATAAACTTTCAATAAGAATTTTCAGATGGTCATGTTCAGTGAACTTGTTCTCTAACAAGCACCTACATATATTTATTTGCGTCCCACGCTAAGTTTGATGGAATGCAACATTCTTATCCGATAAGCATATATACTATATGCAAGTCTTTTCCGGATTTATTCGATATCCCATCTCGAAACATCCAACGACTTGGAACTGTATTTAAGATCACAGCTTTCAAGATATGTTCCATGATCACCATCTCTATGCGCAACCATATCTTATAGCTATATGTGATCTAGGGACTTTATCTTAAGTGCAAATATATGATAAATGATTACTCTTAAAATATAGTAATACCTATTATTTAATATAATTCCAATAGATTGTATTTACAAGTAGAATACGTCCAATCCGATTGGAACACCGGGTCTACTATTCTAACAATCTCGCAGTTGCCCTAGTTCAGTCACTTATGTATCTTAGACCCATCTTCTCAAGATGTCCTTCGAACACTTTCTGTGATAAGGGCTTAGTTAAGGGGTCTGCTATATTTTTTGCTGAGTCGACTCGATCCATTACGGCGTCGCCTCTATGAATGATTTCTATAATGAAATGATATCGTCTCATAATGTGTTTGGATCTTTGATGAGATCATGGTTCCTTTGCGTGTGCAATACACCCATTGTTATCACAATAAATCGTTATTGGATCAACAACAGATGGTACTATACCCAACCCTTGGATGAAGTTCCTTATCCAAACAGCTTCCTTTGCAGCATCAGATGCAGCAATATATTCAGCCTCTGTTGTAGAGTCAGCAATCGTTTCTTGTTTGGAACTTTTCCAACTAACTGTTGTTCCATTCAGAGTAAATAAATATCCAGACATGGATTTATAGTCGTCTTTATCGGACTGAAAACCAGAATCAGTAAAGCCTTCTAGTTTCAATTCTCCATTGTCGTATACCATAAAGTTATCCTTAGTCCTTCGTAAGTACTTAAGAATCATCTTAACGGATTTCCAGTGTTTTTCACCAGGATTAGACTGATATCTGCTCGTTACACTAAGTGCATGAGCCACATTAGGTCTTGTACATAACATTGCATACGTAATGCTACCAATAGCTGATGCATAAGGTATATGACTCATCCGTTCTCTTTCTTCAGGTGTCTTTGGAGACATCGTTTTTAGAAAGTGAAACCCCATGACTCATTGGAATATATCCACGTTTGGATTCTTCCATGCTAAATCGTTTTAGCACCTTATTTATGTACGTAGATTGGGATAGTCCGATCATTCTTTTAAATCTATCTCCATAGATTTTTATCCCTAGGATAAAGGATGCTTCTCCCAAATCTTTCATGGAGAAATGTTTAGACAACCATGTCCTTGTTGACTGCAACATTCCTACATCACTCCCAATGAGTAGAATGTCATCAACATATAGAACAACAAATGCAACTGCATTCCCACTAACCTTATTATAAACACATGGTTCATCCGGATTCTGATGAAAATCAAACGTTTTGGTCGTTTCATCAAACTGAATGTTCTAACTCCTCGAAGCTTGTTTAAGTCCATAAATGGACCTTTGAAGCTTACAAACCATTTGTTCGCTCCCACTGGATATGAAACCCTGCGATTGTTTTATATAAATGTTTTCCTTAATGTTTCCATTAAGAAAAGCAGTTTTCACATCCATTTGCCATATCTCGTAGTCATAATACGCAGCTATGGCTAGCAATATCCGAATAGATTTAAGCATTGCTACTGGTGAAAAAGTTTCCTCATAATCAATTCCTTGTTTTTGAGTATAACCTTTAGCAACCAATCTTGCTTTAAAAGTATTTACTTCTCCATCTCCACCACGTTTTCGTTTGTAAACCCATTTACAACCTATGGGTACAATACCCTGTGGTGGTTCAACCAAAGTCCATACTTTGTTTGAATACATGGAATCTATCTCGGATTGCATAGCTTCTTGCCATTTATCTGAGTCAATGTCCGACATTGCCTCATCATAGCTTATTGGATCATTATCCAAAAGGAGTCCCTCTTCATTGTTCTCTAACAATAGGTATAGCCTCTTAGGCACCCTAGAAACCCTTTCAGATCTCCGAAGAGGTTGTGTTATAGATGGTCCAGTCTCTACTGGTATGTTATTTGTGGTATTTGTGGAATTTCTTGTGGTTCTTCATTAAGTTCTATAACTCCGCTATTCTTTGAGAGAAACTCTTCCTCGAAGAAAACAGCATTCCTCGAAACAAACACCTTTTGTTCAGAGGGGTCATAGAAATAGTATCCAATAGACTCTTTTGGATACCCCACAAATTTACATAAGATGGATCTCATATCCAACTTACCTCCCACTAACTGCTTCACATAAGCAGTACAACCCCATACTTTCATATACTTGTACGAGGGTGTTTTGCCACACCATATCTCATAAGGTGTGCTGGGTACAGCTTTACTCGACACTCTATTCAAAATATGTTCTGCTGTTTCTAAGGCATAGACCTAGAATGAAAGAGGTAAACTAGTGGAACTCATCATAGATCGAACCATGTCCAACAATGTTCGATTCCTCATTTCTTAAACTCCATCGAGTTGTGGAGTTCCAGGATGTGACCACTGTGAAATAATCCCATTATCTTGTAAATAATGAAGAAGCTCATTGGTCAAATATTCACCTCCTCGATCTGATCGAAGAACATTAATACTACGACCAGTTTGTTTCTCCACTTCACTTCTGAATTCTATGAACTTTTCAAATACTTCAGATTTGTACCTTAATAAGTATACATAACCATACCGTGAATAATCATCAGTAAAAGTTATGAAGTAGTGGTAGTTACCCTTGGTACTAATATTTAGTTGTCCACAAACATCTGTATGGATCAAATCCAACAAACCTTTAGCTCGCTCCACTTGTCCAACAAATGGTGATTCAGTCATTTTTTCTTTAAGACATGATTCACATGTAGGCAACCATTCTTCTCCCCTAAGGTCGAGTTTTGGTCCCAATTTGTGAATCTTCTTTTTAGATATATGACCTAATCTTGCATGCCAAATTGTGAATGAACTATGATTATCAAATTTTCTTATATTTTGTTGAATTGTTAGGATGAGACTTCATGGTGTAATGGTATATAACCCATTTGTCAAATTTCTGGAATATATAAAAGTTGTATCTTTGAAAATGGAACATCTTCCATTCTCAATGACGAACTTAAAACCTTCTCTATCCATTACTGGAATAGAAATAATGTTTCTTATAATATCCGGAACATACAAACAATTTGTAAGACAAATTTCTACATCATTATTTAAAGCTAGATAAACAGTCCTAATTGCTTTGGCAGCAACTCTTGCTCCATTGCCAATCCTTAGGATTGTTTCATCATCTTCTAGCTTATTACTTCTTGCCATCATCTGCAAATCATTGCAAATATGTGAGCCACAGCCGGTATCCAATACCCAAGAGGAATCGTTAACTGATAAGTTAACTTCAACAAAATAAATACCTAAACTTTTCAGGCTAGCAAGATACTCCTTGCAGTTCCTCTTCCAATGCCCAATTTTACCACAATGATAACATTCATGACCAGACTGAGAATTAACCTTCTCTTTGTTCTTTCCTTTGTTGTTCTTTGCCTTCTTGTTAGGTTTGTTAGGAACCTTTCCCTTCCCCTTCTTTTTAGATTTAGAAGAGGATCCAACAAGAAGCACCGTCTTATCCTTTTTGATCGTGGATTTAGCCGTTTTTAACATACTCACAAGTTCATGGAGAGAAGTCTCCATTTTGTGTATGTTAAAATTAACAACAAAGCTATCAAATGACGGTGGCAGAGATTGCAGCAATAGATCCACATAGAGTTCATTATCCATAATGACTCCAAGGGATGAAAGCCTTTCAATAAGAGCTATCATCTTCAACCCATGATCATGAACTGAAGAGCCCTTAGTCATACGACACCTGAAAAGCTCCTTAGATATCTGATATCTAATTTGCCGAGTCCTATCACCATGCAACTCTTGTAGATGAAGGAGGATTTCAGAAGCATTATCCAATAATTCATTCTGTCTCTGTAACTCATTTGACATTGATGCTAACATGTAGCACCGAGCTTGGATTTTGTCATCAGTATGACGTAAGTATTCTCCATACTCATCAGAAGTCTGATCCTCGGGTGGAGGTGGAGGGGCTCTGTCCAATACATAGTCCCTCTTTTCAGACTGTAGAACAATTTTAAGGTTCCTTAGTTAGTCATTAAAATTGGATCCAGTTAATTTGCTTTGTTCAATGATATTTGCAATTGGATTCCTAGCCATTTTAGTAGAGTGATCTACAAAACAAACGAAGCAGAAAATAATCAGACTATGGAATTTATATTCATTTAATATTAGGTCTTTAATATTAAATGTTTCCCACTATTTCAATTAAAACCCCATTTTAATTATGAAAATCAAATTTTTATAGTGGGCTTGAAATCCAATAAAATTATTCCATATCCCAATTTTATGAGTACTCATGAAACAATTTTATTGGTAGTCAACTTTTTAACAATTGTATCATTATACAACCTTCAAAATGTTTTGCCTCACTTTTCCTTATATACCTCAATTTTATGACCGTATATATTACTCAGTGTCAAATCAAACCCATCAAACATTCATGATATCGGCCCACCAGATTTTCCCACGACTCATGGTCAACACAAAGAGGAATCCGTTTCACGAGTATCACTATACTTAGTAGGTATCACAGCTTTCGACACAAAACCACCCCACGACTCATGGTCAGAGATAAAGTATCGTAGAATCTCATGTCGTCTACTTTTAATGGAAGGCCTGGATTAATAAGTTTCAACTTATTTTTATGCATTTTTGATTTGATATAGAATTAATCAAATTAATTCTTTTTGGGTTCTTTAGATCTCATCAATTACCATCTTTACGTTTGTTTATTTACCGCATTATTCATCACATGAATCACAAGCATAAATAAACCTAACATACATCTAATGCATGCATACGGTGGGATGATCATGTCCTTGTCTATACGACCCATTCGAGCCAAAATGAGTCTATGCCTATGTACGTGATAAAATAAATAAAACTACTTCTATTACAATTTATTTTATCTACCCGTAGAAGCATAGGCCTTCAAAATTTACAACTTGTGAAATTACCCACACTAGCGTGGGCCTTTTGCATCGAACGGTCTCCACCTAGATCTAATCTTTAACGATACAAAAATTTAAAATTTTACAAATCATATCTCGAGAGACTCGCAGGTCTCGATAAATTACATTCGTTCAACCACATTGAATAAAATTGCAACCATCAATCATATTGAATAAAATGCAATCATTCATCATTATGAATAAAAGGCTCATGATCATCCCTAAATTATCCATTCATCACATGAATTCAACATATAAATTCACCAATTTAATATGTTGATGTAGTAATGACTTATATTAAGTCAAAACAACTCTTTTCTGATCATTGATTAGTCACACAACTCGTGTACAAGTCACACGACTCGTGTGACATGTCACACGACTCGTGTGGCTCACTCACACGACTCGTGTGAAAAATACGAAAGTGACTATGAAAAATTTCAAAACATTTTACGTCACACGCCTCGTGTCACACCTCACACGACTCGTGTGAGGTGACACGACCGGTCACACGACTCGTGTGACCCCACACGACTTGTCACACGAGTCGTGTCATCCTGCACGACTCGTGTTTTCGAATACTCTATTCGATTTTTAGTCCAGTTCGTGTTTTTAATAATTTTTCAAATCAAAATCTGATTTTAAAGATGCTAATCATAACGTGGCTCTGATACCACTGTTGGGTTCGATATACCGTAAGGAACAGAGTATGCAGCGGAATTTAAAAATTTTATAAGTATTTATCTCATAAATACTTATTCCGTACGTAAGTATAACAAGATTACATATAAGCATCATTTAAAATCAAGTAACTTTTACTAATTTTGATTTGATATGATAGTTTCACAAATTACCTTTTTGTCTTGAACTCCTTCAAATTTGACGATGTTCGAGGAAATCAATTTCCGGTTGAATATCGTCTCGCTTTAAGAATCCAAATGTCTTCCCTCTAATAGAGTCCACCTTTTGAAATCCATCACCAATATCTCTTTCTTCGCTAGTAGAAAAATATCGGTTTCGATATAGGAATATTAAAAGGATTTAATTGGGAGATAAAAATATTATTTTACTATAATTTAAGAACCCTTTCTGAAATTTTATTTTTGAAGAACTCTTTCTTCTTTCTCTCTCTTTTCAACTCTTGAAAATTTCTCAAAAATGACTTAGCAAAATGTGCAAACATTTTTCACCTATTTATACTAAACATTTTAGTATAAAATAATCAATATATGATAATTATTTATTTTAAATAAAATCAGATTTTATTTAAATAATCATACCAAATATTGACTTTTAATTAATAATGTGGAGTGGTTTATTACTACCATCAACCACCATTATTTTGTCTCTCCATTATTTTAATCTTTAATCATATTAAAGATAAAAATAATAAAATAATATTTTCAAAAAATATTTTTCAAAATAATATTTTCTCCCAATTATATTTTTATCCTCTATATAATAATCATATTATTATTTGGGATTTTAATTTTAGAATTCAACTTATTAATTTAGTAATTACATTAATTATTTAATTAATATCCAAAATCTAATTAATCAACCCAATTGATTAATTTATAATATTCCTTTAATTGATATCTAATTCATAATTAGATAATTAATTAAATAATTATATTGTTTAATTAATCTTTATCAATTAATTCTAACTCTTTAGAAATATCACTTTAACTTGTTTTCATTCAAAACTTGGTGTGACCTTTTCGGTTCACAATTAATACTAGTAGTGGGCTTACAACTCTTTGTAATTTGAGTTAATCTAATTAACTCTTATTCATGAATTTACTCTTTAATTCAAGAACCCACATATCATGGGAACATCTAGCAAGTAGTATGAATCTAGTATTAAGTGCATAGCGAGTAAACCTATTTCAATTACAAGTCCATACATGTAAAATTCTTTCGACATCCAATTTCCCGATTAAATCTTTGGGTATAATTTTGTCGAAACTCAAATTGATTTAATATTTATGATTCCATTTCAAGTTTAGTAATTCGTTTATGAATCTCTATTCATCCCGCCTTGGCCAAGGACATTGAATTACTAACTATGAAATACATAGGAAATTCACTTATCTTCATAAGTGTCGAATCCTTTGTTGGCCACTGACAAACTTCCATACATATTAATATAATACCCAAAATCTCCCTTTATACGATTGTGCTAGCAATCAAAAGGATAAATCAAAGTAAAATATAATATGCACAAAGTTACCATCGTGCCTCCAGTTTAAGGATTAATCATGTACTATTGTAACATGAAAATTCTTATTCGACATGATAAACATTCATTAAGAATTTTCATACGGTCATATTCAGTGAACTTGTTTTCTAACAAGCACCCACATATATGTATTTGCGTCCTACGCTAATGTTGATGGAATGCAACATTCTTATCCGATAAGCGTACATACTATATCCAAGTCTTTTCAGGATTTATTCGATATCCCATCTCGAAACATCCAACGACTTGGAACTCTATTTAAGATCACAGCTTTCAAGATATGTTCAATGATCACCATCTCTATGCGCAACCATATCTTATAGCTATACTTTATCTTAAGTGTAAATATATGATAAATGCTTACTCTTAAAATAAAGTAATGCCTATTATTTAATATAATTCCAATAGATTGTATTTACAAGTAGAATACGTCCAATCCGATTGGAACGCTGGGTATACTATTCTAACACAACAACCCCGACAGAATTTCGCTCAACAACAACCTCGGCCCAACTATGTTCCTCAACAGCATATGAGGCCGAACTGCCAACAACAGTAGTTCCAACAACAACAAAGGGGACCAATTGTCGGGATGCAAAATTAGACGACCGAACAAAGTTCGTCTCACCAAGACGATAGGTGGGACAAAGTTCTTAATTCATGACCAACCAGGAGTCATAAATAAAACTCCTAGAAACTCTAGTGGGGCAACTATCCACTCGGGGTGGAAATATTGAAGTGAAGTCAGACAAAAGAAAGCTTCCCAGTCAACCCACGGAGGCCAAAGCAATAACGGTGTTGCGAAGCGGAAGGTTGTCAATAACCAGGTGGAAATGCTAACTCCACCCGAATAAGGAAACAAAGCTCAATTAACAAAGGACGATGTCGTGGCAACAAACAAAGAGGGATGCAAAGAAGACTAAGGAGGACTCACTATTGCATAATGCCTCGAATCCATACAGACCTCGTATACCTTTTCCAGGCCGACTAAAGGATGAGAAGCAAGAGTAACAATTCCGAGACCTATACAACATGCTCTCAAAGGTCAATGACAACCTTCCACTACTAGACGTTATAAAAAATACGCTGTCCTATGTAAATTTTTCAAAGACTTGGTGACGAAAAAGAGGAAGTTTGAAGATGGCGAGAAGGTGGTCGTTTATGAGGCGACAAGTGCAATGCATAATGACTTGCTGAAAAAGGAACGTGATCCTGGGAGTTTCGTAATCAAAATTGCCCTCGAGAATGGGAAAGAGGCTTCGGGGATGCTAGATCTCGGAGCAGGAATCAACCTCATGTCATTCTCCATTTTTCAAAGCTTGGCTTGGGTGATTTAAGGTCAACCCGAATGTGCCTCCAACTTGCAGACCATTCGATTCGATACCCCAAGGGGGTAGTGGAGGATGTTCTTGTTTGTTTCGGGAAAATCATTGTCCTAGTAGATTTCGTGGTCTTGGACGTAAGCGACGTACAAGAGAATGAGAAGGATCAAACTATCCTTCTTGGTAGACCATTCATGGCCACCACCAACACATTCATAGACATAAAGAACGGTACGTTGAACATGATGGTATTGGGTTAATCGGTATCCATATCAGTTCGGGAAGCCACATCAGTATAATCGGTGAACTTTGTCGAGGAGTGTTCTTTTGTTGATAAAACATATCTATTAGTCAATGATATAGCCATTCAAGACTTGGAGGAGAGATTTATGCCAAATTTTACTGAAGAAGAGGAATCGACCATTGAGTTTGAGGTCGGGGAACCCGACAAATTGATCCACCGCCACTAGAGTTGAAGGAACTTCCCCTACATCTCAAGTATGTGTTCCTTGATAATTTTTGCCGAACTAAATCCAGAAGAAGAAAGGGAGCTCGTTGGGGTGTTAAAGAAAAATCAAAAAGCTATCGGTTGGAGTCTTGGCGATATCAACGGCATCAGCCCTTCCACGTGTATGCACCGGATAATTCTAGGGGAAGGAGCCATGTCATTTTGGGATAGCCAACGAAGGTTAAACCCGAACATGATGGACGTCGTATAGAAAGAGATATTGAAACTCTACTCTGAGGGGTTGATCTACCCGATGGCGAGTAGCGAGTGGGTCAATCCTATAGCGCCCCATTTGTTCTGGATTTATTTGAGAATATTATTATTTATTTTATTTTTATTCGAGATTTTTATTTCGTGTTGGATGGGAAATTTTTTCAATTATGAGAAAATAATTCTCTAATTTTTTTAGTAGTACATTTAATCGAGCAGAAATTATTTATCGATTGAACTGGAAAATTAAACGATGCGTTAGTCGTGAATTTTGAAACCGAGCATCGAACTGAGTCGGGCCTTTGTTTTAGTCAAAGGTGTCACGTAATTGGGCCGCCCGAAACCCGCGCATCACCCCCAGCCCGCACTTCGCGTCCACAACCCTTGCCACCCGCACCCGCCCGGCTTGAGCCGCCCCCTTCATGCATGCATGCATGCTTTAATCTTTAATTTTGAATTCAATTTTTGTAACTTCTTATCCATAATAATTAGCCCATTAACCCCCTTAATGTGAGTCATTAACCTATTAATATGGGAGGTTACACAAATTAATTAGCCATTTAATGGGATAAGTCACCCTCTTCTCTCCCAAACTATTTTCTCTCTTGCCCCTCCCTCCTCTATCCCTCTCCATTCTTACAATTTTAGAGCTTCTTCCACTCCCGTTCTCTCATTTTTCTATTGGAATTTCTTACCGAAAAATCTTCGTCGCCATAGCTACCGGCTCGCAACCAACGCGCGTGCAACGCACGCCCAACAAATTCAACGTCGCGAGCACACCAAGACAACCGGCCATCTTTGCACGCTTAATGTCAATTCTACGTCCACGAGCCATCGAGGGACAAAATCTTCGCCATGCGAGTCGCCGTTAGACGCCGAGCGAGCCAAGCGGACGATACCCCCGTCCGTAAGAGCCGAGCCACAACCACTCGTCGTTCGTCCTTTTCTTTTTGGTGTTTGATAATTTTACTAAGCTTCTACATATATATATATATATATATATATATATATATATATATATATTATGTGTTTATATGTTCAACTATTGAATATGTCTTTTTCATGAATTAATTATTATATTATGATTAATTATTATATTTATTTTATTGGATTATTTTAGATCCATAAGGTTTGAAAGTGAACCTTTAAGGTCTGATCGAACCTCATGGCTAACTCTTGGATTATGGAATATCTTGGTGTCCTGAGCACAATGGTCTTGACCTTGTGCAATTTGGACTTGTATTTTTCGAGATATGGATCTTAGAAGTCGATGTCGTTTCTGAAATTTGTTAAATACATGATAAATCGTGTAGTTGTCCACAAATTCTGAATTTTTTATATGTTTTTACTGTGATATATATTGACATCGTGTTTAAATTTCAAAATATTTAGAGTTGTTTGATAGAGTAAATAATTAAATGTTCATTTATGTAGAATGTTTGATAAATCATATAAAATTGGCTTTTCATTATAAATGCATGAAACTTGGTTATTGTGCTTATTTTATGTGATGTTTGATACAGTAAAAATTTCAGAAGTGTTTTAATTCGTTTTCTTAAGATTTCGTAAAAAATCACCTTTTCAGCTGAAACTTGTTTTAATTTTCATAAATTACATGTTTATAGTTTAAGTTTGGAAATTTTATATTTTGCCTGGACCATAATTTAATATTTGTGATAAAAAATTGAAATCTTGAATTGTCCATATGATCAGACTTTAAATTCATGTCCCAATTATGCTGAAATTTTATATTAATTCAATAAAATCACATGGGTATGTTTTATTGCTGAAACTTTGTAGTTTTACTTTGTTCAGCATGTCCTATGGTGTGTTAAGAATTTATATAGTGACTCTTTCAATTGATTAGACATCATGTTAACGTGTTTCATGTGTCGATTTTTGTAAAACCCAGTTTAATTTGTTAAAAATGTAAAGTTTGAGCATGATCTTTCTTTCATGTTGTTCTTTGATGAAATTTTATGTGATCCTCCCATACTTGGTCAATTATTAATTGATTATTAATTGGCTTTACCATACATGGTCCCGAGTCGAGACAAATGTTTCATAACTCCACGAGATTTTCCACGAGCCACTTAGTTGAAATGTTTCAACTAAGTTTATGTGTTCGTTGGATTATTCATAATCGACAGGCTATCTTGATTTTGTGTAGGTGTTTTGAGGTGTTGACCTCATCACTTATCCGAGCCTCGCCTTTGTGTTATTCGCTGCTTCCAGGTGGGTACAATTATTGTATCTACAATTATTGCATTTCGTTATTTCGTATAAATGTTTGCCTCGATAAATTTAGTATGCCTGAGAACCCTAGTCTAGTGTGTTACACTGCCAGCGGCATCTCGTCTTTAGTGCCTTTGATGAATGCATAAGCAGAGCGAGGTCACCTGCCCGTCGTATCCGGGAGGAGGACGCCCTAGCCCGTGTGTTGGGAAAAAATATCTTAACTGTCTCTTGGAAAGGATCCCTTAGCCCGTGTCGAGCCGGGGTGGGAAGGTTTCCAGTTACTTCCTTGTCGATGTCTGATTGGAAGGTTGTTGTATGTACATAGGAGTTTTGCGATAGGGCCAATTAGGGAGATAGATCAGGATTCTATGCATACTCTATTTATGGTTTTGGATCTTTATGCGAGATAGAATTATGCGATATTGGTGAGCATAGTGGTTTGCTCACCCCCATTGTTGTTTTTTCCTCTTTTTTTCTCTTCCCATCTTTAGGTTGAGCTTTGTTGGCGGTGGCAGCGAGAGACGAGTAAGTGGTGGTCATTGGATTGTCTTGTCTTTGCTTCCGCATTTATTATTTCATGTTGAATTGTTATTGATGGATTATGATGCTTCCGCTTAATCATTTGGACATGTTGATGTGATCATGTTTGCAACCTTTTAAATTTGGTTTTGGAAACTTATTATATGTGAGTTTCATTATTATGTTTTTAGAAATGCATTGGTAGGTTCAGGTGTTTATTTGTAATTGTTATTTTTGTTGGTTGTTAAGTAGAGTCCATTTAAGTACAAAGTTTTAATTTGGAATTTTGCAAAAAATTTACTCTGATTTTTATAAATAAATTCGGTAAACTCTTTAAAATAAAACGGGGCGTTACAGTATGGTATCAGAGCTAGTTTGTGTTTCTGTAGACTATCTATAGTGTTAGTTGTTGGGATCTGTGAGGATCTCGTTATGCACAAATCACGAATAAAACATTCAAACATAAACCTATGCGCAGCGGATCTATAGGTTTGATGTAGGAAACTTACAGCTTAAAATTATGTAGATCTGGCTGGCCCGGACAGTTGACCGCAAATCAAAACTTCTTGGAATCGAACAAACTTGACCAATCCAGGAAACTGACGTCACGGCGAAGTCAACGGCGTTGACCGATCGGAAATCGGACTTCTCACGCTCTCTCACGCGCGCGCGTGAACTCCGGCAGTAGTCCTCTCCCGACGGCGCGTGTGGGCACGTGCGACGTCGTACGGCGGCGATCTCGACGGCGATCTCTTCGTCTCGTCGTCCTGGTCGTCGTGGTATGGTCACTTGCTGGTTTTGGTCTCCGGTTTGGACGTATGATTGATTTGATTTGAATCCCGTATATACCTTAAGATCTTCTGCTGTATTCTCAAACAACTATCTAGATCTTGTATCAGTGGAGCACAAGAAATAGAATTACTTCAGGAAAAGAGAGAGAAGGACGAGATTTTGATCTGGTGGGATTCTCTTCTTCTTCCAAGAGCCTAATGCTGTATTTATAGAGCTACAGTAGGGATCCTAAGGAGAATAGGATAAGGGCTCCTAATATATTAATACTATGGATCAACCCCACAATTAATATATTAATAATATTAAAGTCCACCACAATAATATTATTGCACTCCCTTCACCTATCCCAAATTACATTTGAGACTCATTATTATAATTATCCGATTTACCTCCCCATGTTTAAGATATAATGTCCATTAATTAATTCGATCACTGCTAATCAAGAATTAATTAATATATTATATTACCGAAGCTAGCGCTCGCTCATAGCATTCATATTATGCCGGAATAAATCCACCTTCAGGGTTTAGCATAATATTCCTTCATGAACTCACTTCGGGGACATCATCAGACTAACGCACATGGTGACCGTAAATATCCTAATAGCACATCGAACACATAATATTATTACCCAATTCATTAAGTATGTCGACCCAGCTTGGATCTCACCCAAAGAATCAAAGCAATAATAATTATGTGCACATGCCTATTTAATATCTTACGGATTAAGAGCACGCGATATTTAACTGAGGCCTAGTTCGTTTACGTCGATCAGTATAAAACGAACATCCCTCTCTGGGATCCTGTTCAATACATAAATGTACTAGTGCAACTAATCGGTCAAGACAAACCGTACGGTTAACACTACAACCGTTCCGATGGGTTGTTCAATTCCATCTAGGTTGTGAACCAACAATTCTTGTTTCGCAAGTAACTGATATAGTGATCTTCGGTACGCCCGATGACGACCCACTTATCTACATGCAAAACCACAGAACGTGGAACTTATTTAACCAAACACAATTCTCATTCATCAGGAAATAACAAGTGTAATATCCACTAAAGCAAAGCTTAAGTATATAACACCAACATTAGTGTGTAATGACTATTGACCACTCGCTTTTGTTTCGCCGCGCTAACTCGAGGTATGTGTTTGATATCTTTTTGTGATTGTTTGTTTATGTATATGAGGCTTAGGACTATCCACCTTTGTTATAATTCGTAATTTAGAGTTTAATTGTGAACCCTAGAAATTTTCTCTTTAAGCTTTGAGATAGTACCTTGTGCGAGCTATCTTGACTATAGATGAGGTTGCGTATATGCACCATAGCTTTTCTAGTGACCAATGTTAGAATGCCTTATTGGACAACTGAGAATTTCTGAAGGTGCAGGATAACTCAAACGTCTGGGGTAGCTGACAAGTAGACATGAGGAGCAGGGGTGAAATCCAATCATTGGAGTGCGATGACTGTGATTTAAAGCTTTGAACGAGTCATCAACCGATACCAAAGGGTTCTATTGATCAATGGAGTATTGTCAACGTGACTCTCGGGGGTGGCAAAACCTCGACAGAAGCAATGGTTACTTTTTACTGCATGGGTTACGAGCATTGACCACGAAGGTTGACAATTGATGGGATGACCCCGTAAACACAAGTGGATCCAGCGTACTATTTATGCGGAGTCCTAACTCAACCATTCTATTGTCGTTCGCTATACGACTACTGGCATTTAGGCCAGAAGAGGATCGTGTTGTTTTGTTCTAGGTGAGAATGAAGGACAATCATCACTGAGGAATATTTTCCTTGGAACTGTGCGATTTCATGGAGAAGGAGACTGATGATCGACACCAGAGAGGATCAACAACAGATGAATGTAATTGAAGACTCACGTGGATGAACTCTTCTCCTTGACATTTGGTCAATACAGAGGAAGAATTTCGTGTATGCTCTGACTTAGGATGGGGATGAACTGAGCAAGGAATGGACGATTGATCGGGAAATCGAGATCGTGTGTTGTCTATTTATCTTTCTATTTTTTGTGTTTTATCTTTTAAATTGTTGTGCAATTCTTGTATTTTATACTTAGAACTAACTTTTTTTAGAGACTTTGTGTACGAGTAAGGATAAGCATATTTGTTTTCTGCTAAACCTTATTTGTCGCAAGGTTTGTTATTTTAGTTTGCGATAACTCCGCGTCTGTGCGCTCGAGAATGCAAAGGTCGGCGCAAGCCACCATAGTATCTTCACCTGGAGGCGAGCGACAGTCATTTATCTTGTTGTGATTGAATCGTATATCGCATCGAAAATAGTTTTCCACGATCGGGAGTCATCCACTAATTTGAGGAAGGTGTTATACCTTAAAAAATTATGAAGGATCTTTTAAGGAGGGTAGTCGAGCCTGGAGCATGTGCATTGTGAAGCGTATAGCCTCTTATATTCTCAAACTTGCTTTTTGTTGTGAACTTTGACAAGTTTTTGTTCTTTTACTTCTTTTTGGCCTTCGCGAGATATCTTTCACTTTCTTGGACTTGTGCAAAGCCTTTGAAAACCATTGTCCTTATTTTCTTGTTTGCTTGAAGGTTTAAGATCAAGTTATGCGATCTGATGTATCAATTAAGAAAAGTGTTTTCAGCTTTTTACTTGTCATATATCATCCTTTCAATTGTGTTTGGATATTCTATTCATCCGAACCAAATTTATGTTTATCGTTATCGAGGACAAATTGGACCATTTCTAAGGCGCACCAATCATCTGGATGCAGCTAGGAGGAGTCCGAAGGAAGTGTAAAGAAGGCCACTAGACGAGCAAGGCAAGTTGCAACCAACCTGAATACCGGAGGAGCCGATGTGTTTCATGGAAAAGAATGCTGCACACCAACAACCGTAAACCTAATCGATGGATGATGAAGGATGATCAACTACTATCATGAAGTGAAGATTTGTGCAATCAATGAGGGCAACTGCAAAATCATTGAAGACCGATCCAAGACTTGATGTACCATCAGCAGAAGATCTAGAGACGCCGTATCAAAATGGACTTTGAAAACCGATGAGAATATCTACATTCACATAATTATTCTTTCGTACTAACGCAATAGCGACTGCGACGGAATGTCTGATTGTAATTATGCAGCGACGTCATAGTTTATCTCTACGAATGCCAATGCGTAGCAGAAATACCCAAAGACGTGATCGAGGTCATTTCAATGAAAGAAGCCTCTCGCCTAGACCTTGAGATGTGAACTCTGGGTAGTGCAGATAAGTGGAGCTCATTCAGGACTGCTGGCACGATTAGCTACCGGAGGAAGAGCTGATGTGACAACCGACGTTGTTAGTCAGAAGAGCCGATATGAGCTAGCTAGTAGGTGTCTCAGAAAGAGCCGCTGACCTAGTACCATTCTCGAATGGAGAGCCGCATTAGATTTCATTGGAGGATTTTTGTCTAATCTCTAGCATTGGGTCGTTTTGCGTGTTAGAGTGTGTTGTTGGAATAAGGTAGTGGATTTGGAACTCGATTTTATACCCTGTTAATTTTGAGACGTTGAAGCTTTTGAATTCGTGTAAAACTAAAAGTCTTGTTTGGAATGAACCCCATTCATACACATTTTTGTGGAAAAACTCTTCCCTTGCTATTACCTTTGCCTATGTGAAATCCCAAGTCAGAAATTTTTTGCATTGAGAAAAACCAAGGATTAAATTTTCTTGTCAAAACCTTGAACCGATCGCGGACCTTGGCTAGGTGGAGCCACACGAAGTGGTGATTGAGCAGGCACGCTCGTGCTAAGAGACGCTAGGAACTGCAGGGCCGACCGTTGACTTGTACAAAGGCTGCAACCATCCTCACCGAACGCAGGAACTCCCCAGGCCAGTGTGTACGACCAAACCTTGACCTTGCAGCTGGTCTCTGAACAGGTACACGTGAGCATCCTGGCGCCCCACATATGCAGCGCCTCTGAGTGTGTCACCTTTCGGAGGACAGTGCATTAACAGTTCAAATGTCCATTATATTTTTATTTGGGACAGTTTGACCACCGAGAGTTCCAAGTTCCACTGTACCGCGTGTTCATATTTCATCGATAGAGTTGATAAGAAAGTATGGTTGATAAGTTTCCTATGCCTATGCGAGAAGTTCTTGAGATTGCGAGATATGAGACTAATGTTGCCAGTAAATAGAGCTAGGAGGGGCTACATTTGTGTCGTAGTGTGTTGTAAGCTTGAGTATAGTGGGGCTACACTGCGTGCATGGTTGCACATTTACCGTGACAGACGCATCGGCAAGAAGTCACAGGTGTGTCAAGATTGTGGGTAAGTTTTGGGCGTGACCCGGGCACCATGCTGAAACTCATCTCCACGCGTCTACCACGATTGTTTGACCGATGATCACATGGTCGAGGCACTATGGGATCTGTTGAGGTCGTGTGTGTCTGTTGTGTGATGTGTTTTACGATTTCTCACCTTGGGTGAGCCGTTTGGTGTTCTTATGTATTGAACGGGTATCGAGATAATACCATTCGAGATTCCTCTTTCGTATGACTAAAGGTGTGGTATACCTTGGTTTGGGGTAAACGAGGATCCGCGGTCGTGTGCGATTGGTCCTTCGAGATCCTTGCTCAAGTCGGGGACTTGGATTATTGGCTAGCTTTACCACTAAATTTGTCAGGGGTGCATGTTGTGTTTCATGTCTCGATGTTGTGTAGATATGTGCATGACCCGGACCACATGGTGGACTTCGACGAACTGCAAGTCGAGTGAGACTTTACCTATGAAGAGGTACCGGTGGCCATTTTGGACCAGGGTGTCCATTGGTAGAGGTACCAGACAGTGAGCTTTGGGAAGGTGTTGTGTAGTTGACATGACAAGTCCAAGATGACTTGAGATAAGGAGGCCGAGATTAGGGGGAGATTCCCTACCTTCTGGTTTTTGAGGCCTTTGTATTCTTTTAGTTCATTAGATTTCTTTTGTCTTCGAATTCCGAGGTCGGAATTCCTTATAAGGTGGGTAGATTGTAGTGCCCCATTTGTTCTGGATTTATTTGAGAATATTATTATTTATTTTATTTTAATTCGAGATTTTTATTTCATGCTGGATTGGCATTTTGTTCAATTATGAGAAAATAATTCTCTAATTGTTTTAGTAGTATATTTAATCGAGCTGAAATTATTTATCGATTGATCTGGAAAATCAAACGATGCGTTAGTCGGGAATTTTGAAACTGAGCATCGAACTGAGTCAGGTCTTTGTTTTAATCGCACGTGTCATGTAGTTGGGCCGCCTGAAACCCACGCATCTCCCCCAGCCCGCGCTTCGCATCCACAACCCTTGCCACTCGCACCCACCCGGCCTGACCCGCCCCATTCATGCATGCATGCATGCTTTTATCTTTAGTTTTGAATTCAATTTTTGTAACTTCTTATCCATAATAATCAGCCCATTAACCCCCTTAATGTGAGTCATTGACCAATTAATATGGGAGGTTATACAAATTTATTAGCCATTTAATAGGATAAGTCAGCCTCTTCTCTCCCTGTTTATTATGTTTTTGTGCTTATTTTTATATGTATATATGTGTTATCGAGTCATTTTTAGGTTCGTTTTAGGGTCGACCGGTCCATTTTATCGTTTTCCGTGTGTTTTTGTGTTTTTCGTTTCATTTTATATTATGGCGTACTTTCCTGAGCTTTTGGTACATTTTCAGGTTTATTCCAAGGATGAATGAAGGGAGTCGAGCCAATTTCCCGAGGATTCTGAGAGGTTTCGAGCCATTCGAACGAACAAGTTCCGATCGAGTCCTTAGTCGAGCCCGGACGCGTGCTGCCCATTACTCACTACCACGCAGTCCAAGCCGCGCATTCGCGGATGCACAACACGCCTGCTGTGCGCGCATGTCCAAGCCTGCTGCACAC
>CACSLK010031655.1:5053165-5065877 GCA_902706635.1 Striga hermonthica | reverse complement strand
AGACCGAGCCGATGGTTCGGCCAGATCGGCCCAGACCAGGAGCTGACCGGTTTAGACCGGTTCAGCATATGTCTTAGTATTTTCAGTCCCGGGTCAGTCCAGTTATATGTTTTAGGTCCCGGTTCATTTTTATATTAAATTTTCAATTAAATTCCGGGTCCAGGTCAGTTCAGTAAATTCATGTCAGTCTAGTCTCATGTTTAACCAGTTTCGGTTATACCAGTTAAGTTTATATGTCAGATTTTATGTCAGGTCAAGTTCCAGAGTCAGTTAGTCAGTTTAGTAATGATCAGTCATGTTCAGTTATGTTTAGTCAGTTCAGTTCAGTCAGTCAGTTCATGAATCAGTTAAGTTATCAGTTCAGTCAGTCCATTCGAGTAATTTCAGTTAAGTCCAGTCTCAAGCAAGTGATATCAAGCCCTAGTTCATGTTAGTAAGATCAGTTAAATCATGTTAGTTCTGTCAAGCATCTTAACAACTATTTTATTAAATCTGAGCATAGTACTTAGTAATTGTTTATATATTTTACAGTTTGATCAGTCAGCAGCTATCAGCACTTACATTTTCAGATCAGCAGTTCAGGTGGGGACTCAGACTGAGTATTACATTGATTATAATTGCTCTATCATGTTTGAGGTATGCATTATCAGTTCAGTATCCGCTTGGAATGGTCGCCGGTCCATTCAGGGTTCTAGTGGCATTATCTGCCCACTAGAGTGTGCACATGGTGTCCGGTATTTTATACTGGCAGATGTATCAGACAGGTGATGTTTATCACGACCAGTATCCGTATCAGACCGGTATCAGTTCAGTTCATGCCAGGATCATGTTATTGTTATTATTTTCACTGTTTACTTCAGTATGAGTTTCTACGGAGTACAGTGGTACTCACACCCCAGTTTTATCATGTTTTTCAGGTCATGAAGTCAGAGCGAAGGAGTGTGCTACTGGACGGATCGGATATGCTTATAAAGTTTAAATTACCTAAGCTTTATGCTTATAAAGATTAAATTATGTCATGTACAAGCTGAATTTGACAAAGCAGTGCCGATATAATTTTCAGATAACATGTTTTCATGAACACGACATTGTTAACCAAATTCCCAGCTACAGCTTCCGCTGACGATTCACTGCCTGTCAGACTAAGTCCATTATCAGTTCTACAGCAGTGAAATTGTCATTTTCAGTATCAGTCATGTTTTATATCAATCATGTAAACAATCATGTATTATGGTAGAACTCCGAATCAATATTTCGCAAATATAAAATGTTTTATTATGTGTAATTTTGCGAAGAAGCGCACACTGATTTTCATGTCAAGGCGGGGTGTTACAAATGGTATCAGAGCACAATTATTGGTGTATCTGAATTTTTTAGTGAATCAGGAAGTTTTATAATCAGAAAGTTTTCAGAAAAATCCGATCATTTTACACTCACGCCTCTCCGACTGCAGGTAAGTGCTGATTCATGTTTTTAATATAAACAGATTACTATGTCTATGCTCAGTACAATGTCAAATGTTTTAGTTTAGAATCAGCAAGGATGCTCGAATCAAAACTCAGAACCTTAGAAATGGGGTTAAGGTTGAGAACTCTAGATTAACTTCTAGATTCAGTCAGGTCAAGTTAGCAACTCGTCAAGAAATTTATATGCCATTGTGTTGTACAAATCTTAGTAATCAGGTTCCTCCGACATTTTTATATCAGAAACTGTGACTTTGCCATTCAATTGGCATAATTCAGTAAGAAATTTCTTGATTTTAATAAAGGAATAGATTAAGATTTTCTAAATCAGATCAGTAAATTTAGTTCAGAACCAGTTTTTCATGTTAAAGGTTGTTACATTTCTTCAGTCATTGTCAGTAGTAACGGTTTTCAGTGTATAAGAGTCAATAATCCGGGTTACCATGAAGGCTCGAAATAAGAGTCACTCAGTCGGGTATACCATGGAGACTTGAAGCTGGAACCAAAACAGTGCAAATGCATGTAATGCAATCTTTAAAATCAGTCATGTTAGGTATTCAATCAGTTGAGATCAGTTATTCTTTTGTACTTGCGGGACCAGTTGATACTGGAGCAGCCCTATATAGTACACAGCCATGAATCATGTTCATAAGTTATGGTCGACGTATAATAGTTACTCACTCGGGTTGAATATGGAGGTCTGATATATAGATCATTATTCAAAATTTACCTAGGAACTTGAAGTCGAACCTTATTCAGTTACAGTCAGTCAGTAAAGGTCAAGTTCTAAATTCCGAAATAGTCATAGGATTGTCTCGGAATAGTTTTCAGAGTTCAGACAGAGGTCATTCAGTCATGTCAGAGATCAGTCAGTCATGTGACCGTTCAGGGTCATCATGTCAAAGTCCAAGATGGTCTGTCTAATAAGACAAGATTAATCAGTATACTCAGTACCTTTATTCTCAAATTTAAAAATTTGAGAAACCAGTTCAGGATAGACTTTTCTTGAGGTTATGTTTGACCTCAAAGAAGGTAGACAAATGCAGGTACATTACACTAAGCAACGGAGAAGAGCCAAATCAATGACAGGTACAACATACAATTGCAGAGAAGAAGGCCATGCCTGAGTCACAGTACGCTGGAAGGTCACGGAGAGTTAGCATTATAGTACGTCGAGGTTACTAGCATGAGATACAGACAGGATCAGGTATACAGACTACAGTAACGACGCAGGTGCAATGTTCGCCAGATACTGCATGCAGGTGTGCCACACTTACTCGAGGAGGAGCAGGTATGCCGCATTGCAAGTGTCGCGACAAGTTGTGCCGTGTCATTTAGTTACTATTCATGACAGGTAATGATCAGGATTGCTAGTAGTCCTCAATTGTACATATGCGTATCTCTGAAATCTTCCGTGTGTACCAATGACTTTGGTTTCACAACCAACATTCAGATTGAAGGACAGTAATCATCCAGGAGGTGACAGTCAATATGTTCAGGAGTTATTCTTTTTCATGTCATGTATATTCAGTTGAACACTTTCTTTCAGATAAATGTTCATATTCAGTCAGTATTAAGCAAACAGTTCACTTAATTATGAATTGTTGAGTCTTCAGTTCAGATTAAAGTTTAATGTTCAGTATATAAATACTGGATGCTCCAGTTCTGTTATCAGTATAGTATAAGCTTTGCGTGCTAAGCTTGTACCTTCAGTTTAGTATTTCTGAGGACGGAAATATTTTAAGGAGGGTGGATTGTAATATCCCAGATTTTATTAATAAAGAAAATACTAGCTTTTCAGTATAAGCTAGCCTTTGTTAATAAATAATCATGTTAAAGTTCATGTTTAAGTCAGTCAGTCAAGTTCAGTTTCATGTTCGACATTAAGTCGAAAGTGTATATTAACTGAGTTAAAATCAGTAAAATATATTACGGGTTAATTCCGTAATATTCATATCATGTTCAGAATAATTATTCAGTAACTGATTTCATGTGTTTTTCCAGTAAAATCATGTTCAATAGCTCGATAAATAGTTTACCGAGCTTAAGTCAATAAGCAAGCGCATAAGCATGTCATTAGTATATTATCAGCACAAGTTATGCGCATCATTAGCCCGTCTAAATCTAAGCTTAATCACGCCCTAAGCATGTCATTCACGTGGCTCGCGTGTGGGTAATCAGCAGCAAGTGCGCTTAGCGCGTCCTTAGCGCTTAAGCCGCCATTACCGCGCATAACCGAACTTAGCGCATCTAATGACAAGAAGTCCAAGTCTTCCACAACTTCACATACAAGGCTATCATGGTCAGGACACTTGGAGGGCTGAGAGTATAGGAGGACATGACTAAGCTCGAATGATGGTGAGTAAGCACTAAGGGCCACCTTGCACTCTTAGCGCACGGCAATTGGCGCATGACAATTGGCCGAGAGTTCCATGTGTCTCACCAGCGTTTCAAGCTTCTATAAGTCAGTATATTGGGATAAAAAGTCAGCGGATTAGTGAGGTTTTATGTTCAGCAAACATTGAGATAAATTAACCAATATACACACACACACACACGTACATGTTTGGAGAAGGAAAATCATACCCGTCCTTGGGAGATCATACGAGCACTTGAGAAGGTAAACCTACTTTCAGTATCCTCTTATGTTAATAAGATCAATTCAAGTTCAGTTCCTTCAAGTTCATGTCATGAAATGAGAGGATAGTTCATGATGAGTTCGGTATTGGCCATGATAGGTCGGACCGAGTGATATTTAGTTCTATTCAGATTTCACCGAATAATTTATGTTAAGTAATCAGTTTAGGTCATTTTATGATCATTTTTAAAGGATAGTTTGAGTCAAGTCATAGTTTAGTTCATGATTCGGTCCACGGAAGTGGACTGCGCATCTAGCGCATGCCCACAAGCCGTGGCTTGCCTTTCACGTTATCATGCTATATAATCAGAATTGTTCAAATAATCCTAGTCTCAATAAGCTTTGAATAGTATATAGTGGTTAGATTCCTAGGGTTGTTCAAAAAAAGTACATGTGTACTCGAGGAAATTGGCTTATCACCAACAACGTGCGTAAGGTGCGCACGCCTTGAGACTATGCGAATATATTGAGTAAAGTTCACGATTTAGGGTTAGAATCAGTAAGTATAGTCATGTTATGTTTAAACATGTTGATTCATGCTTAAGTTGCCAGAACAGATTTTCGGACGGCCGGTGATAAGCCGACCATGGTGCCTATCGCACATAGCGTGCGCGCAGGTGCACCCAGCAGTCCCAGCAAGTACGGTGGCAGCGTCTGCACACCCAGCAGTACGTGTGCGTAGCCAGTGCCCAGCAGTCAGTCATGTAAGGCCACAGTCATACTTGTAGGTGTACGCAGTGCACGCCAACACGCACGGCAGTGCGCAGTCAGTAGTCCACGTACGCCAAAGCGCGTTACACGCCCAGTAACGTGCCTCACAACACCCGTACGCCTCCAGCAGCGTCTCATACATGTTGGCCAGTGTTCCAGCGCGCAGGCAAGCCCAGCAGCGTAGCCCGCGTGCTCAGCAGTTGTTGGCCGTGCCCAGCAAGCACGCCAGTCATGTTCCCAGCACACGGTAGTAACCAACCAAGTCAGCCAGCACCAGCAGCGCCCAGACCGCATCCAGTACGCGAGTGACCGAGCCGATGGTTCGGCCAGACCGGCCCAGACCAGGAGCTGACCGGTTTAGACCGGTTCAACATATGTCTTAGTATTTTCAGTCCCGGGTCAGTCCAGTTATATGTTTTAGGTCCCGGTTCATTTTTATATTAACTTTTAAGTTAAATTCTGGGTCCGGGTCAGTTTAATAAATTCATGTTAGTCCAGTCTCATGTTTAACCAGTTCCGGTTATACCAGTTAAGTTTATCTGTTAGATTTTATGTCAGGTCAAGTTCCAGAGTCAATTAGTCAGTTCAGTAATGATCAGTCATGTTCAGTTATGTTTAGTCAGTTCAGTTCAGTCAGTCAGTTCATGAATCAGTTAAGTTATCAGTTCAGTCAGTCCATTCCAGTAATTTCAGTTAAGTCCAGTCTCAAGCAAGTTATATCAAGCCCTAGTTCATGTTAGTAAGATCAGTTAAATCATGTCAGTTCAGTCGAGCATCTTAACAGCTATTTTATTAAATCTGAGCATAGTACTTAGTAATTGTTTATATATTTTACAGTTTGATCAGTCAGCAGCTATCAGAACTTATATTTTCAGATCAGCAGTTCAGGTGGGGACTCAGACTGAGTATTACATTGATTATAATTGCTCTATCATGTTTGAGGTATGTATTATCAGTTCAGTATCCGCTTGGAATGGTCGCCGGTCCATTCTGGGTTCTAGTGGCCTTATCTGCCCACTAGAGTGTGCACATGGTGTCCGGTATTTTATACAGGCAGATGTATCAGACAGGTGATGTTTATCACGATCAGTATGAGTATCAGACCAGTATCAGTTCAGTTCATGTTCAGTTCATGCCAGGATCATGTTATTGTTATTATTTTCACTGTTTACTTCAGTATGAGTTTCTACGGTGTACAGTGGTACTCACACCCCAGTTTTATCATGTTTTTCAGGTCATGAAGTCGGAGCGAAGGAGTGAGCTGCTGGACGGATCGGATATGCTTATAAAGTTTAAATTACCTAAGCTTTATGCTTATAAAGATTAAATTATGTCATGTACAAGCTAAATTTGGCAAAGCAGTGCCGATATAATTTTCAGATAACATGTTTTCATGAACACGACATTGCTAACCAAATTCCCAGCTATAACTTCCACTGACGATTCACTGTCTGTCAAACTAAGTCCATTATCAGTTCTACAACAGTGAAATTGTCATTTTCAGTATCAGTCATGTTTTATATCAATCATGTAAATAATCATGTATTATGGTAGCACTCCGAATCAGTATTTCGCAAATATAAAATGTTTTATTATGAGTAATTTTGCGAAGAAGCGCACTCTGATTTTCATGTCAAGGCGGGGTGTTACAGAGTCTCCCCCTAATAGATACGACATTCACGAGCTTACTAGATAAGACTTCTATTCAAACGACTTAATCTTTAGGTGAAGTGAGTGGCATACGCATGACCCATGTGGTCTCCTTCCTAATGGATAGTGTCATTCATAAGCTCACCGGTAAAGATTATTTCGCAATAACCGTAGAAAATTATTTACAAGCGATGTGTCTTCCCCATCGGTAGGTTCATCAATTGTGGATGATTGTTCTTGGGGTTAAATTGTGGTCATCACTTAGATGTGAATTTAATATAATTCCCCAACGGAGTCTCTATTTTGATTCACATGGCAAGTGTTAAAATTTCGACTATTAATTTCATTCGCCATAAGGACAGGTTGGCGTGCAATTGAGATTAATGACTGGGTGTCTGCTTAATTGACATATGTGTAAACGTCCACCCAACGTGGCTTGCATATGTGTTCATTAATTTGTTGGAGGTTGCAATAAATAATGGGTTTTTAAAGGTTTCCATATTTTATGCTTCATTTTTATGTGAATTGTTGCTTACGTGTTTGTAATTATTTTTTCCAGTTATTCATCATGTCATTTAATCCGCTTATGGCCATTCTCAATCAAAACAAGCTTACTGGTCCAAATTTTTTGGACTGGAAGAGAAATCTGGATATTGTCTTTGTTGCTGATGAGTACAAGTTTGTGCTCACCACTCTTGCTACTGCTCCTTTGAGCGCCCAATTGACTGAAGAGGAAAGGGAGGCTCATCGGAAGTGGCACAAGGCTGATGAGATGGCTCGTTGCTACATCTTGGCATCTATGTCAAATGTTTTGCAACAACAGAATCACACTATGCCTACTGCTTGTAGTATCCCACATCGGTTGTGAAGGAGAACGAAACATGCCTTATAAGTGGTTGTGGATACCTTCACTAGTAGGACACGTTTTGGTGAGCTAGCTCCCATAGGAAAAACTGTGAGGGAATGATCTGGTGTATACCCAAAGCAGACAATATTCTTCTACGGGTTGACTGGGCTGTTACATTGGTATCAGAGCCAGTACCTGGACTGGTGTGCCAGTGAGGACGCTGGGCCCTCAAATGGGGGTGGATTGTAGTATCCCACATCGGTTGTGAAGAAGAACGAAACATGCCTTATAAGTGGTTGTGGATACCTTCACTAGTAGGACGTGTTTTGGTGAGTTAGCTCACAAAGGCAAAACCGTGAGGGAATGATCTGGTGTATACACAAAGCGGACAATATTCTACTACTGGTTGACTGGGCTGTTACATTGGTATCAGAGCCAGTACCCGGACTAGTGTGCCAGCGAGGACACTGGGCCCTCAAAAGGGGGTTGATTGTAGTATCCCACATCGGTTGTGAAGGAGAACGAAACATGCCTTATAAGTCATTGTGGATAACTTCACTTGTAGGATGCATTTTGGTGAGCTAGCTCCAAAAGGCAAAACCGTGAGGGAATGATCTGGTGTATACCCAAAGCAGAAAATATTCTACTACGGGTTGACTGGGCTGTTACACTACTGCTGACATGATGTTGAGCCTCAAGGAACTCTTTGGTGAGCAAGATAGGGCTGCTCGTTTTGAGGCTATGAAGAAGATTATGTCTTCTGTCATGCCATAGGGAGCTTCTGTACGAGAGCATGTTCTCAAGATGATGGAATATCTGAATGAGATAGATGTTGTCGGAGAAAATAACTATGGCGAAGCCAAGATCGATATCATCCTGCACTCACTCCCAAAGTCTTCTGAGAACTTCCGCCTGAATTTAATCATGAATAATAAGGGTTATACTCTAGTTGAGCTTCTTACGGACTTGGTTGCAGCGGAGGGTCTTATGGGAAGGGGACCACAGGCTCATGTTTTTGTACAAGTTGGACCTTATTCGTCGAAAGATGGGAAGAAGAAATAGCAAGTGCAGAAAAAGAGTGGTGGAACTAGTGGAACTAGTGGGAGCAGTGGGAATGGTGGGAGCAAGGCTGTAGCGCCTTCTGGTGGCGTGGTGAAGCCGAAAGGCAAGTGCTTCAAATGCAACAAGACAGGACATTGGAAGACAGATTGTCCCTTCAAGGACTTTCCTGGTATGTCTCTTGCTTTAATTATCGAAACATGTTTTGCGGATTGTTCTACCAGTTATTGGGTAATAGATACACGAGCCACTGATCATGTTTGTTATACTTTGCAGGGGTTTCTGCAAAGAAGGCAGCTCAGTGAGGGCGCGATTACCATCAGCTTGGGCAACGCTGCACGAGTGGCGGTAGTTGTAGTGGGAAATGTGCACTTATCTTTTTCTGATTCTGTTTTAGTATTAAAGAATGTTTTGTACGTGCCGATTTTTCAGAAGAATTTAATTTCAGCTTTGAAGCTGTTTTTGGATGGATATTTAGTTATTTTTAACGACAATGCTGTTATTATAAGAAATAACTCTTTTATCTGTTCTGGCTTGTTGGTTAACAATCTTTATACTATTACTTGTGTATATCATACTGTGACTGAAGCTTATGCATCTTCATCACTAAACAAGAGAAAGGAACCTTCTCAGTCGAATCAGACATATCTTTGGCACCTAAGGTTGGGTCAGGTCAATCTAAGGAGGATCCAAAGGACGGTAGGTAGTGGCTTCTTGGACTCCCTCCAAGTTGAACCATTTCCAGTATGTGAATCCTGTTTAGAAGGCAAGATGACTTTTAGGCCATTTAAGGGCAAGGGGAATAGGTCCAATGATGTGTTGGAATTGATTCAATCTGATTTGTGTGGGTCTATGTCTATTTAAGCTAGAGGTGGTTTCGAGTATTTTGTTACTTTTATTGACGATTACTCAAGGTATGGGTACACTTACTTGATGTGCCGCAAGTCTGGATGCTTTGACAAGTTCAAAGAATTTAATGCAGAAGCAAAGAACCGTCAAGGGAAAAGTATCAAGTCACTGCGATCTGATCGTGGTGGCGAATACCTTAGCAATGAATTTAGGTAATACTTATTAGAGAATGGGATTACATCCCAGCTGACCGCGCCTGGTACTCCCCAACAGAATGGCGTAGTAGACAGAAGGAATAGGACTCTGTTAGAAATGGTGAGATCGATGATGAGCTATGCTTCATTACCTACCTCGTTTTGGGGAAATGCCTTGGAAACAACGACGTACCTTCTTAACTCTGTACCTTCTACATTAGTTCTGAATACTCGAATAGAATTGCGGTTGGGGCGCAAGCCCAGTTTAAACCACATTCGGATTTGGGGCTGCCCAGCACATGTGTTGGATAAGGAAGCTGATAAGTTGACACCTAGAACAGAAGTACAACTGTTTGTAGGTTACCCAAAGGGAATGAGAGATGGTTACTTTTATAGTCCTAAAAATCAGAGGGTTGTGGTTAGCACCAATGCCTGGTTTTTAGAAGAAGACTATGTGAGTGAGCATAAGTCCAATAGTGAGATTATTCTCAAAGAGTTGAGGGAAGACAACGACATACCGAATGTACAAGAGGATATACCACAAGAGACTGCACAACTTGTTGACTCTGATGTATTTACGCCCGAATTGCCTCATCGTAGTGGGAGGGTTGTTCGTCAGCCTGATCATTTCATGTTTGTGGGAGAGTCTTCAGACTTCATCCCAAGTGAAGAGCATGATAGTGACCCCTGGACCTATAATGAGGCAATCCAAGATGTAGATGCAGATTCTTGGCAGAAATCTATGGATTCTGAGATTGAATCTATAGATGCTAAAGAGGTATACGACCTTAGGGACCTTCTTGAAGGCAAGAAAGCCATTGGTTGCAAATGGGTTATTAGGCATACGAGAGGAACTGATGAGAAGGTTATTTCCTTCAAAGCACAGTTGGTTGCGAAGGGTTTCACTCAGAAAGAGGGAATCGATTATGATGAGACGTTTTCACCAGTAACCATGCTTAAGTCGATCCGGATTCTTTTATCCATAGCAAGTCACATGGACTACGAGGTTTGGCAAATGGATATCAAGACAGCTTTCCTTAATGGAAACTTGGATGAAAACATCTATATGCAGCAACCCGAGGGTTATGTGAAGAAAGGCCAAGAGCATCGAGTATGGAATCTAAAAAAGTCTCTTTATGGACTAAAACAAGATTCTAGGTCTTAGAATGTTCGTTTTGACGTGGTTATCAAGTCCTATAGATTTCATCAATGTCCAGACGAAAGTTGTGTATACAAAAAGAGCAACGGAAACATAGTGGTATTCTTAGTACTATACGTAGATGATATTCTTCTCATCGACAACTATGTCAAGATTTTGTTAGACGTAAAGGTATGGCTTTTGGAACAGTTTCAAATGAAGGACTTGGGTGAGACATCGTACATTCTTGGAATCAAGGCCATTAGTGACAGGAAGAAGAGAATGTTGTGTCTATCTCCAGCTGCTTACATTGATACTGTGATTGCTCGTTTCAGCATGTAGAACTCCAAGAAAAGGGTTGCTACCTTTTCAGCATGGAGTTCCACTATCTAAGGATATGTGTCTGAAGACACAAAAGGTGATAGAGAAAATGGCTAAGGTTCCATATGTTTCAGCTGTAGGAAGCCTTATGTATGCCATGCTGTGCACGAGACTTGATATTTGCTATGCGGTTGGCATGGTTGTGAGATATTAGTCTAACCTTGGTTAAGGACACCGGACTGCGGTAAAGCATATTCTCAAGTATTTGAAAAGAACTCGGGATTATATGCTTGTTTACCAGACAAACGGTCTAACTCCTTTGGATTACACAGATTCTGATTTCCATGTTGATCGATATAAGAGAAAGTCGACCTCGGGTTATGTGTTTATGATGGGAGGCGGAGCGATCTCATGGAGGAGTGTGAAGCAGAAATGCATCGCAGATTCTACCATGGAAGTCGAATACGTTGCTGCTTTAGAAGCAACAAAGGAGGTTGTTTGGCTCAGGAGCTTCTTATTGGACTTAAGGGTATCTTCGATTGTGCCTAGGTGTATCACAATTTATTGTGATAATGCTGGTGCAGTCACAAACCCCGAGGACATAAGGCCATTAAACACATAGAGAGAAAGTACCACCTTATACGAGCAATCGTAAAACGAGGAGATGTTGTTGTGACAAAGATAGCATCGTTGGATAACCTGGCCGATCCCTTCACAAAGACTCTGACTATCAATGTCTTCAAGAAACACGTAGAGGGTCTTGGTTTACGATGTGTTGCAGCTAGACTTTGAGTATAAGTGGGAGAATTGTTATGCAAGCATTTCTATACTAAAAGTTTAGCTTTAGTATAAGTGGGGAATTGTTGGAGTTGTTGGGTCGATATACCGTACGGAATAGAGTATGCAGCGGAATTTAAAATTTTTATAAGTATTTATCTCATAAATACTTATTCCGTACGTAAGTATAACGAGATTACATGTAAGCATCATTGAAAATAAATTAACTTATTCCGAACTGTTGGGTTCGATATACCCGTACGGATCAAAGTTTGCAGTGGAATTTAAAATTTTATAAGTATTTATCTTATAAATACTTATTCCATACATAAGTATAACAATGTCACATATAAGCATCATTTAAAATCTAGTAACTTTTACTAATTTTGATTTGAATATGATAATTTCATAAATTACCTTTGTTCTTGAACTCCTTCAAAAACCGAAGATGGATGAGGAATCGATTCCCGGTTTGGTAACTGCAACGCTTTGTGGTTACTCGCTTAGGAATCCACATGTCTTCCCTCTAAACGTATCCACCTTTTGATGTCCGGTTCCAGAATAGTTTCTTCGCTAGTAGAAACTACCCGGTTTGTTTCAATAAGTAAAAGAATATTTATTTGAGGAAATTTACAATAAACCTTTCTTGTAATTTTGAGAGATTATTCAACACTTGAATATATTTTCTTAAGAACTTAGATCAAATCTTTTTCTCAAGACTAAGTTCAAAAACAAGAATCCTTTCTTTTTTTTAGAGAATTAATTCAACTCTTGAATTTATTTTACAAAACCCTATTGTAAAATTTTCTCAAGAACTTAATTCTAAATCAAGAACACTTTCCTGTTTTAGATTTTGAAGAACACTTTCTTCTTTTCTCTCTTTCCAACATTTGAAAAACTTTGGAAGAAAAACTTAGCATAAAGCCTTACATTTATGAACATCAAATGTCCATACACTACAAAATAAGTGACTTTAAATAACATTAGGTTGTAACACATTTTAGACAATTGATTTTATGTAACACATATTTGTAACATTTTATACAATGGAGTATTTATGTAACA
>CACSLK010031655.1:4976984-5010650 GCA_902706635.1 Striga hermonthica | reverse complement strand
TGATGTAATTAAATGTGGTCTATTAAGTAAGGACATAATTAATTATATTTGTATGGTAGAGTTGTAAATATTTATAAATCAAGTAGGAGATATGAAAATTTCCCAAAGTTCTTGCATTAAGGCCGGTTATTAGGTGCACAATGATCTGAATTTAAATGTACTTAGTAAACTTGCGCAAAATCTAAAGACTTAGGCACAAATTTCACTTAAGAAAAATAAAACAAAATAAGCACATAGGACAAATAACTAAAACGAAAGCAAAACAAAAGAATTAAAAAGACGATGACATCCTCTTAAATCTCGATTAGGGAAATTTATTAGGAAAATTAAATAGACGAGGACATCTATTAATTCTTATTTTGATTCGACGATTTGGATTAAATCCGGGATTACAACTCAGTCGTGCTATTAAAAGCAATGTCGTTAACTAAACTAAAATTGGAAAAAAACCAATATTCAAACGGCTCAGATTCGAATCACGCAATTAACTGAAATTGTCGAACGTCGAACGTTTTTCAATAAACAATCGAGTATTCTAACCTTCTATTTAAGTCGACATCGTGACTAAAAAAAATATAATTATAACCTTATAAATAATATTCGATAAATAGAATGTTCCGAGAAATTCTATAAATCGAACGGAGTGTTACATAAACTCTGCTGTATGGGCTATAAAAAAGAAAACGTTTAATACTTCTTAGTGTTGATCATTGCAGATATTCAATTCCATGTGACGACGAATAGGCGAGGGAACAATATTTTCATTTTGCTATTGTAAAAGTTAAGGTCGACAATTTTAGAAAATTCTATGCTGATTGCATGGTTCAATGTTAGTTACTTACATAAGGTTCAATGATCTACTAAAAATAAGAAAGCTAATCAAGCAAGGAAAAAAAAAACAAAATAATACTCCTTAAAATTTCTAATAAGAATTCAACTTACAATGTGCGACAAAAGGATACAGAAACTAATTAAAAAAGTCAAATAAGTAATTGTATATTCATGCAACAAAAAGCACCAGATAGTAAACGTGGAAAAGTGGATCAATAACGTATGGACAAAAAGAAAGACAAATTCAAATACTTGCAGTTCTATCGCAAACAACGATCTAAGATCTAATAACACCGTACCTTTTGAAATTTTTTCATAAGAAAATTACTTTTCATCTTTTATTTAACCAAATGGTTGTTATGATGACACCTTATAGATGGTAATATATTTCATTTTTCATTGTATTATAAGTTAGTATTAATTTATAATAATATATTTTATAGAACATTAGTTCAAAATATTTGTTAAATATACGACTTGATTATATATATTAATTTAAAAATTAAATAAAAACTAATTTGAGTCGGAATCAAATTAGTTAAATAAAAGAAAAAATGTCTATTTAAAATAGTCGTTACTTAAAATAAAGGGTGCTACTTATCAAATACAAAAAATAAATTCGCCTACTTTATACTATATAATATATTGATTTGATTTATTTCCCATAGAAAATTCTATCAAATACCAAAAATAAATTCTATTTATTTTCAGATACAGTAAATAAGATTTTTTTTTGAGTAGTTTATTTATTTTAAAAAAAATTAACTGGACAAAAAAAAGAGTCGACCAAAATAAAACAGCCGTATTCTCAGAATACGTTTTCTTAAAAAAAAAAAAATAATCAAGAAAACGTATTCCGAGAATACGTTTTACAAAAAAAAAAGTAAAATGTATTTTTTCAAAAAACGTTTTAATTAAAAAAAATAGGCAAATAATATTTAAAATGTATTTTTCTAAAAAGTATTTTCAAAATACGTTTCTTACAAAACATATTTTGAAAATACGTTTCAATAAAAAAAATTATCTGAAATAAAAAATATTATTTTATTAAAACGTATTTTCAGAATACGTTTTACAATTAAATTGTCGGCAAACGTATTCTGGGAATACGTTTTTTACGTTTAATATAAAAAAAAATCTCTTCCTCTCCATTTCATTCACGCAGAACCCATGAACAGAAAGTAAAAAAAAAAGAAGGAAGAAGAGCGATTTTTGTTCGTGAAAAAAAAAACTCGATCCAATCTTCATCCCGGCGTGAACCGACAACACCGGCACGAGTCTCATTTCCGGTTAATTTATTCGCACGAGGTATATTGTCTTGTCTTTACTTTTTACATTATTTGAAGTTGTTTGGAGATTGGGAATTGGTATAATATGTTTGAATGTGGTGGTATTTGAAGATTGAAAATTGCTAATTGATTATCGATTATGTGTGGATGTTGAATTGAGGATTGAAATTTTGTGTGTAAATTGTCAATTGTGTATTGTTTGGTTGTTGTTGGGGTTAGGGTTTTTCGAAATTAGGGTTAGAAATAGGGATTTCAATTTATCCGAATTATAGATGAATTTTATGTTGTTGTTGGATTATGAGTTTAATGGTTTTGGATGATTATTTGATTGGGGGTATCTTTTTTATTTTTTATTTTTTGTTAGAGAGTAAAAATTGAGTTTTTTTTTTTTGAAAAAGAATTGAAAGTGTTTATTTGCAACAGGTATAAAATGGCCTATCCCGGTTCATACCTTGTTAATTTGTGCTGGCATTTTGGGAAGGAAATGTTAAGCGATTTTGTTTCATTTAATGATCGTCCGAGTGGTTCATTTATAATTCTGGGGAGGATATCATATGAACAGTTGGTACAGATGATTAATGCAAAATGTCAGTTTGAAGAAGGTTGGACAATTCAGGAGATTACTGTGATGATTAGCCAACTTGATGGTTCGTGGAATCCCGCAATACTCAATAACGATAGTTTTGAATGGATTTATTACTTTCCTAGTATGTCCATGGTGTATTTGCATTTATCGTTGCAGGCAAATACACAATACACCCGTTACACAGTTTGAGGATTTTACTCCTTGTTATGGGGGAGTGTTTGATGTCGAGGGTACATCGACTTCTCATGTACCTAATTTTGGAGAAGGGACATCGAGAAAATGGGAGGCGGATGAGGACGATGAAGATTTTATTCCCGAGATGATTTCAAAGACGAGACCTCAGAAACCGAATCAGATAGATCGGTTAATGAGGAGAGTGAACCCGAGTTCATCGAAGAAGAACACCCATTTCCTATTGGTGGTCGGCACATATACCGCGAGATGGGTGAGTGGGACCCGTCCAGGATAGATGCGAACGAGTATACTATTCCACGGTGGAATGGCGACATTGAGACTATACGTTTGGGTACAGTTTTTCGGAGCAAGGAAGAAGCCCAAACGGGTCTAATGGCTTGGAACGTCGATAGGTTGCAGGAGGTTCGGACAAAGGATTCAAATCAGAAGTCGTTCAAACTAGTCTGCAAATCGAATGCAGATGTGCCTTGTCTGTGGAAGGCTCGGGTGAATAAGGCCAGACGACATGATGATTTGTGGGAAGTAACTGAATGGACTGACCAACACACTTGCATGCAACAGGTCGACAGAAATGACCACGGAAATGTGACCGCCCATATGATTGCGAATCTTATAATTAATAAGATTGAGAAGAAAGTGGAGTACAACGTTAACATGGTCCAGGCTGATGTGAAGCAGTGTTGGAAAGTCGACGTCAGTTACAAGAAGGCATGGCACGACAAAAAAAAAAGCAATCGAGTGTGTGTACGACAGTTGTATAGATATTTTGTCGCGCTCTTTTGCTTCAAAGAGCGAATCCCAACACAGCTGTAGATTGGGAATTTCAGGGTGGTGATGTGGCGCGACACGTTCCAGACAGAGAATTCAAATTCGTGTTCTGGGCGTTTGGTCCCGCAATTCAAACCTTCGACATGTGCCTGCCGGTTATTAGCGTCGATGGCACACATTTACGTGGACATTACAAAGGAAAATTGCTCGTGGCCGTAGCACATACTGCGAATAAGCGGCTATTGCCAATCGCGTATGCGCTTGTCGACGAAGAAAGCACGGACAGTTGGTCATTTTTCCTTAGGAATCTGCGGCGATATGTTGTATTCGACAAACAGATATGCGTTCTTTCTGACAGGGATGTAGGCCTACGCAGTGCGATTGAATCATTACCGGATTGGCAAGAACCCGCTGCGTATCACCGAATTTGGCTTCGACACCTTCGAAGCAACATGGTGACTCGGTTCAACAGTAAGAAAATCCGGGATTTGTGTTGGGAGTTGGGTTCGCAGTTGTCGAAGCAAAAGTTTCGACAGACAAAAGAGCGACTTCAAGAATTTAATCCTGACGCATACAATTATCTTTTCAAAATTCCTTTGAACCAGTGGACCCTGTATCGAGATGAAAAACGTAGATGGGGCACTTTGAAAATGAATATGTCGGAGAGTTACAACAATGTCCTGAAAGGGGGTAGGTTTCTGCCGTGCAGAGCTTTGGTAGAGGCCACATTTCAAAAAACTCTGGATTTATTTCGACAAGAATAAAACAAGTCCAGCAGATGCAGGAGTCCCATTGCTAGGGAGCACTATGTCGCATTTTTGCAGTTGGAGCGAACATCCACAACTCACGAGGTGGAATGTACGGACTACGACAGATCCTTGTACGCGGTGACAACCGGTCTACGTGCTAGTGGAAGAGGGCAAAACAAGTAAGTATATGTTTTTTTTTGGTTGTTCATTCATTTTTTTTTATTTTGTATATATATAAATCAATGTGGAAATACAGGTATAAGGTTAATTACCCCGCAAAACGTTGTACTTGTCGGAAGTGGCAGACGCATAGAAAACCGTGTTCTCACCAGCAATCTTGCATTTCCAAAGAAAGAATTTGATCTTACCAGCAATCTTGAGTTTCCAAAATCTGATTTTGGTTCCTTGCTTGATTGTAGCTGCATTGCTGCATTCAGGTAAATCTACTTTCAAGAGCTTTGAAGCTGATAGGTGCTTGTAGGCACTTGAAACAGTAAAACTGCCTTTCTTTTCCAACCCCCAGAAGATTATATCACTTCTAATAGCATTGAGGGTATTGATTTTCAGGATTGCTTTGCTATCATTCTCATCAAACACTTGATTCACCAACCACCCATTCCACTGATTGCCATTGGTGTGCAGCAAGTCCTTAACCCAAACCAGATGATCTCTAGCAATTGGGATTAAGAAGGGTGCTGGTTTTGAAAGCTTAGGGACCCAATTAAGATCTTCAATTCTGGTATCAAGACCATTCCTGATCTCTATTCTCATCCACTTAGCAAAAATAGGCATAGTGTCCATCCAACTATTCCACATCCAACTACCCCCTTGGGTTTTCTGAGCATGAACAATGGAGAAGTGTGGGAAATACCTGTCCTTAAGAAGTTTGCTCACTAGAAGATCAGGGTTGGTTGCCACTCTCCACAGCTGCTTACATATCATAGCTTTGTTGAATAATTGCAGATCAAGGAATCCCAGACCTCCATGCTGCTTTGGAAGTGATAGCCAACTCCATTTTTTTCCAATGAATGCCCTGTGGTTGTTCTGAATTTGTCTTCCACCAAAACTGAGCACATAGTCTAGAAATTTCAGAGCATATAGTGACTGGAATCTTGAAGCATGACATTGAGAAAATAGGGAGTGCTTGAATGACAGCCTTGAGCAGCACCTATTTTCCAGCTGTACTAAGAAATTTAGATTTCCAACTTTCAAGCTTATTCTTGACTGAAATAAGGAGATAATCGAAAACTTCCCTTTTAGTCCTGCCAATGCCCAGAGGGAGACCCAGATATCTAGTCGATCTGTGGGGTGTTATGCCATTCAAAACAGAACAGATTGATGCTCTGATGTGCTGAGGAGTATTATTACTGAAGAAAATAGCAGATTTCTGCAAATTAATGGCCTGCCCAGAAAAAAGCCTATACTGCTCCAATAGGTTCAGAAGAATAGTGGCCTGATCTGTCCCTGCTTTGCAAAAAAATAAGGAATCGTCTGCAAACAACAAGTGAGAAAGCATTGGACCATTTCTAGAAATTCTCATCCCCTTCAGCATACCAATATTCAGAGAATTCACCACCAAAGCAGACAGGAGCTCAGCAACAATGATAAAAAGGTAAGGGGACAGAGGGTCCCCTTGCCTAATGCCTCTGAATGGTGTCACATAGCCACTGACAGAACCATTGATTTTAAAAGAGAATGAGGCTGAGGAGACACAGAACAGAATAAGCTTCACAAAGTCCAAGTGAAAACCCATTTGCAGCATTATCTTTTTCAAGCATATCCATTCTACTCGATCAAAGGCCTTTATTAAATCAAGTTTGAGTGGCATAAAATAGTTTGGACCAGAGGAGTGTCTGTTTAAGAAATGGAAAGCTTCCTGCCCAATTATAACATTATCTACCAACTGTCTATCCTCAACAAAAGCTGCTTGATAGGGACTGATGCAGTGAGATAAATAGACTTTAAGTCTAAGGGCCAGTATTTTTGAAATTATCTTGTAAACCACACTACAAAGGCTTATAGGCCTGAAGTGCCCCATGGAATCAGGATTTAAAGTTTTAGGGATCAGGGAGATTATAGAATGATTCCAGTATTTAAGGATATTACATGTCTGGAAGAAGCTGAGAACAGCAGCCATAAGATCATTTTTTATAGTGCTCCAGAAATGCTGATAAAATGCTATTGTCATGCCATCCTCTCCAGGAGATTTGTCTGGATGCATACTGAATAAAGATTGTTTCACTTCATCTTCCTCCACTGGTTTGAGTAAGTCATGATTCATTTCTCCAGTGATTGAGGTGGGTATTAGAGTCAAGATGTTGTCACCACCCCAGCTACCCTCAGTGGTGAAGAGATTGTGATAGAACTCAGCCACATGCCTTTCAATATCTTCCTGACTGGTTAATACAGTGCCTTGTGTAGAGATCAGTCTTGTTATGGCATTACTCCTTCTCCTCTGGAGTGTAAGAGCATGGAAGAACCTTGTATTAGCATCCCCTTCTTTAAGCCATTTGGACTTGGCTTTTTGCTGCCAGTATATTTCTTCTTGCTTATGAGCCAAATTCAGATTCCTTCTAGTAGCTTCCCATTCTTCCCAGTCCATAGCTGCTTTATCTGAATTGAGTTTTTCAAGCTTCTTTGTAAGAGCATAAATTTCTTCTTGTCTCTTAGTTTGAAAACTAGAACTCCATTTGAGAAGTGCAATCCTTGTAAGCTTGATTTTTCTTTTAGCTTAAAGAAAGGAGTGCCTTCAACCACAGTGAGACAAACTTGTTTAACAATTTCTTCACAGCCCTCCCTGAGTAACCATCTCTTATCAAAGTGAAACATTGTTTTCCTTTTCCTTTCTGGCTTGCCTTGGTTCAGCAGAAGAGCAGTGCGGTCAGATGCACTCCTAATCTGGTTGATAACAGATGCATTTGGGTGATGCTGATTCCAATCCATAGAACCAAAGGCTCTATCTAACTTTTCTTCCACCATGTCAGGGTGAGCTCTGTTATTACACCAAGTAAATAATGGACCCTCCATTCTGATTTCCTCCATAGCTATGTTGTTGACAAAGTTAGTGAATCCTGATAAAGAGTTTGAGTGCCTTGGATTACCTCCCGCTTTTTCAAAGGAATATAAAATATCGTTCCAATCACCCACTGCAAACTACTTATTGCCCCAGGAATCTCTATCTACAGTCAACACTTCCCACTGAGCTGCTCTGATACTCCTTATAGGGCTGAGATAAACAAAGATTCCCCACTGAGGAGCTTCTTGAGGAAGATAGAATTCCACTGCCATATAGAAGTCTTTAAGAAGAACTTGCAGAATAACAACATGAGGTTTCCAAAATAGAGCCAAACCCCCACTGAGTCCTGAAGGGTCCACATTTGTGAACTTGTCCTCAAAACCCAATTTTTTGCTAACTGTATTTACAAAAGCTTTAGATTTTTTGGTTTCTGAAAGAAAAAGAAAATATGGGTGGTGAGTTTTCAATAACTCTTTGATTTGGGAAATTGTAGAGGGCCCACCTAGCCCTCTACAATTCCACACTATTGTTATGCGATTTAATAACAACATAAAATGTACACCCCTATTCCATGAATAATAAGTGTAGGATAAATATGAGTTTTTTGTGATTTTGGGAGATGAAAATCTATCCCTTGTTTTATGTTTTGGTGTTGGTAAATGATAAAGAATTGAAAAAAGAAGATCTTTATTTCTTGTATGTTCAAGAGTTTCTCCAGGAAGAAGAAGAAGGAGAAAGGCGGTGCCTCTGTTTTTAGATAAGGGAGAAGACTTGAAAAAATGTCCCCCAAAAGACCAAAAAAGTCTCGTGTCTCCCCATCATGGGGAATTATATATATGGATATTTATTGGGCCCGATATTATTACAAGCGGTATTATTTTTGGGCCTTAACAATAAGATAAAATACAATAATTGATTTAAAATATATCCACATGTTTTAATATATATATCCACGTGGAATATCTTAATAGGCGAGGCCAAAATTAGGTAACAACAGTAGGCCCCCGACTTTAGGGCATGTTCTTGAAGAGAACTGTTCTGAAGTCGCATGTAAAATCAATTTTTGCTAACTTCTGCTTTATAACGCAGTCGAGCTCAAAGCACTTTATGCGGTAATAAATGATACATGGACGTTATCCGGGTGCTTTGGGACCCATGGTTACTTTATTGATCGTGTTCAGGCTTCGGCCTGACGTATTAATGCTAATCGTGTTTTTGTTCTAAGAATGAAGTCGACTGCGTGTATAGTCAACTTGTTGAGATTGCTATATAAATGGAGGCCTGGTTGGCCTGGTTGGGTAATTTGGTACCCAATTTTCGGCATTTTGCATGCAGTGTGAAACGTTTGATTGGTTTGTTTCAGTAACGATGATAAAAGTATGTATATGTGTGAGCACTCGGGCCCCATGATATCGTTATCGCATTTGCGATTTTGTTGCCGTACAGCGACGACGCGATTTTTTATTTTGTGATTGATTTTTTGAGTAGTCTAGACCTGGTCGGATAATTCGATATCCGGTCTTCGGTCTTGCAATATTTTAAGGAATATGATTGTCCCAGCCGGTAAGGTCTTACAATGCGCCTCACCAATGTGGATCTTTAAGGAATATATGAACGGGTAGTAGTCTTACCAAGCTGAAGAACTTGGTGTAAAGATTCTTTCTTTCACATTCTTGTCAGCCGGGAAAGGTTTTATTGACTTTCCCTAACCAGTGCGGGTCCAAACATATGAAAGCGTTTAGCATATTATATCTTATTATTTAGCAGTCAGGTAGTGTGTTCCTGATCTTTAATGTGATTTATAGGGCATTAACCTTGCCAAACCAACTTCAGGGTTTGGAAAAGAAGTGTTTATGTCAATATGTATGTATGACGCGCGTATCTGATGAATGTATGTATGAATGTATGTATGAATGTATGTATGAATGCACGAATATATAATGAGCACGTGCAGGAAATAATTACTGTACGATAAATAATGTTACCTCGATGTTTTGTCGAGTCTGACTTTTTGCCGGTAGGTGCTGTGCCTTGCCGGAATATTGGTCGTACCAAATCAACTTCAGGATTTGGCGAAAAAACAGTATTGATGTTCGGTATTATTGTAAGCCCGCTAAATCAACTTCAGGATTTAGCCACGAGGGGCATCAGCCTCCCCAAGCCATCTTCAGGGCTTGGAAGTATCCGGCTGTGTTGCGTTTGGCTAGGCCATACCAACTTCAGGGTACGGACACGTTTAGCCTCAGCAACGAGGACCGATTTATCGAGGGTCCATTAATTGTGTTTCCCCATGGTAGGTTCTATGCCTTGCCTCTTGCGGGGAAGACACACATTTTTTATGCATCGAACTATTTTTCGAGATTCGGCTCTTTTTAAATGGCTGGAGAAAAGGCTCAACATCGAAGAAATATAAAGACTCCAGCTCAGCCGGAGTCGAGGCTCAACGACGAGCGAATATAAACGTCGGAAATGAAAGATATCCCAGCAGTAATGCATAGTCTTGGCCCCGATATCGGTAAATAAATTCGGCCCTTGCATTCATCGGTTTGGATTAAAGTCAGCCCCGAATCTCGTTACTTTGACTGGATATATTTGACCCCGACATTGATAAGTGAATTCGGGTCCAGCGTAGATAAATGAATTCGAAAGCGGATGAATTAAATTTGACCCCGGATTTTGTCGATTGTAATAAGTGGGCTCGGCTCAGCTCTTCGTCGTTTAGAATGAATGGATCGGGATGACTCCAAGCGTAAATCAATGGCTCCAACTTCGGCGTAGATTAATGAATTTGGCTCCGTCATGAGTAAGTGGAGTCAGTTCCGGCGTCAAAAAATGAATTTGGCCTCAATATAGATAGATTGGACCCCGTCGTTGATAAATAAATTCGGCCTCAGTAGAGATAATCGGATTCAGCCCCGTCAATAAATGAATCCAAAGACGAGCGAATGAAAAATCGTCACAGTGTGGATGAACCCAACCCCAGCTAACGTCGGAATAAATAAATACTCGGCCCCCAGTATCGCCGGTTTGAAGAAAACTCAGCTCACGATGTTGAGAAATGAATTTGGCCATGTCACAAATGGATAGATTCAGCTTTAATACTGGTAAATAAATAGGGCCACATCTTTCATAGGCCCAATTTAATTATACTAATTTGGTTTAATCCCATTTTCTTTCACCGACTTCGCACGCCGCTGCAACTTTCCTCTCTCTTCGCTTCCACTCTTTCTTTATTTCCTTCTTTTTTTTATGTCCGTTGTTGAGGATTTTCGGCCCTAGCAACGGAAGTCGGAAGTTCGACCGCGATTTGACGGTTGGTCGATTGTCGTGATGTCAGATCTCCACGTCGGTGGTGCTGATGCTTATTTAGAGGAGTTCTAACAGTATCGAATTTGGGTGGAGTGGTCGTCGGCGTGGCGAAGCGAGCAGATCGGTCAGCGATATCGGACGTCGGATTTTTATTGGGCCGAGATGTTGAGGTCAATTTTGGCCGATTTGTACAGTCAGGCCCCAATTTTGAGGTCAGATTCAGAGGTGTCGATTTGTTTTTTGGAGCACGGTCGGCTGAGCACGATGTCGGAGATAGAGATGTCGGGGACGACGAAGTCGGTTCATCCGCGAGGATAATTGATTGCGATTTTAGAAGTCGGTTCCGGTAATAAATTGAAGATCCGGTGACAAATTGAATGTGAGTATGACTTTTTGGTCAACCCAGGTAGCGTGTCGGCAAATTGGCCCTCGGTGATTGATAGGTTGAGATGTCGGTTTTGCTTCCATTTCGGATTTCCGAGCTTGTGCTCTGACGTCGGTTGTTGGCCGTGAAGACATCGGATAGACCGAAGTCGGTGATACGGAGGTTGGATAGAGAAGATGGTTTGTTCTTCGAAACTCGATCGTCTGTTGTGCGGAGACCCGAACTCAGGCCTGGGTGGCATCGTGAAGTTTAAGCTATAATGTCGACCGACTTTGAAGTCGGAAAAACAAAGGTCGGGCACATATTGTTGAAATCTGTCCAGCTTATCGGTCGGTCGCGGTCAATAGTCGGGCGACGACGTCTGCTTATTTTAGAAGTTGGTCTGCGATCTGGGCCCAGCTGGGTAATGCAATTCCATTAAGTATTATAGATGGACATCGGGGGTCCGGCCGCGATCTGACGGTCCGACGATGGTGGTCGTGAATGGGAGATCAGGCCCCAGCTGAGATCTTGAAGTCGGATACACCGAAATTGAGTTGTCGGCAAAGTCGGTCTTGAAGATAGCGGCTTGTTCAGTGGTCGTTTGCTGCGATGTCGGGCTCGGATTTGTCAAGGTGGAGTCAGCTCCAGTGATGAAGTCGGGCTTAGAGAGGCCGAGGTCCCGACTATGCAATGTGGGTTTGTGAAGGGTCCCGACGACATGTGAGTGTCGGTGATTTCTGATTATATCGAGATTTCGGTCTGGCTATTTCCCGATCTCGATAAAGGTGACGTCGGTCCGACGTTGGTACTGGCCACTGGGGCTTAGGTTGGTGCTGGCTCGTGAGGTTCCATCACTGTGAAGTCGGTTGTGGGAGTCGGGTGTTGCCGAAGAATACAAAATCCGTCGTCGACGTGATATGGTCGGGCCCGATGACCGACGTCGTATTTCGAAATACAGTCGGGCCCCGGTAACTGTGGTCGGTTTAGAGATAACAAGCTCTGTTCAACCGTGTTTCGATAAAGATAAATGGGCCATGTGAGACTGGGCGGCAAAGTCGACGTGTATCACTGTGGCGTCGTCAACGTGTATTATTGTTGAAAATTTATGCTGACTTGACCACCGGCCATTTGTAAGCGGTTCCTGATGGTGAAAAAGGTGCAGTGGGGCCCGCGATATTTGGGCGGCAGCTTCAAGCATGTTTTGTCGTGGAAGATTTCCAGTCGGTGAGACCACCGACCTTCGTTAGGTACGTCATCTACTGATGATGATCTTTCTGTTGTCGGTGCTGACGGTGGGGACGGGCCTTGCTGCGGGATATTTCCGGCCGGTCTGGGGCATAAAGTTCGCCATTTTGGATCCCCTCGTCGATTGACTTTATACGCATCTGTTTTTGAGTTTGTTCTGCCTCTGGGAATTCTGTTTCTGCGTGTTCCTTCTTTTTTTTTTTGTGTGTTTTGCCCTACTCGACCCACTTTGTAAGAATAAGAGAACTCGAGGGTTGAATAAGAGTTTGAATCTGAGAATTCTTTCTTGTTGTCCATAAATCTTGGAGGAGAGCCCTCCAAATTCATATCTGTTCGTTGTTGTTCTTCTTCAACTGAAAAGTAAACTTGCAGCAAAAGAAAGCTTAGAAGTTCAAAACCTGGATATTTCACATAGGCTTGATATGAGTTGGAGAATATAGTTCGCAGGTTGTGGTGTTTAGGTGAAGATTAGCTCCGAATAAATTACGGGGCCCTTCCTCTAGCGCCAAACTGTTGTTATGCGATTTAATAACAACATAAAATGTACACCCCTATTCCATGAATAATAGGTGTAGGATAAATATGAGTTTTTTGTGATTTTGGGAGATGAAAATCTATCCCTTGTTTTATGTTTTGGTGTTGGTAAATGATAAAGAATTGAAAAAAGAAGATCTTTATTTCTTGTATGTTCAAGAGTTTCTCCAGGAAGAAGAAGAAGGAGAGAGGCGGTGCCTCTATTTTTAGATAAGGGAGAAGACTTGAAAAAATGTCCCTCAGAAGACTAAAAAAGTGTCGTGTCTCCCCATCATGGGGAATTATATATATGAATATTTATTGGGCCCGATATTATTACAAGCGGTATTATTTTTGGGCCTCAACAATAAGATAAAATACAATAATTGATTTAAAATATATCCACATGTTTTAATTTATATATCCACGTGGAATATCTTAATAGGCGAGGCCAAAATTGGGTAACAACACACACCATAACTAACATTGATCAGTTGGGTGCCATTCAAGGCTAGCAACCCCCACCTTTTTAGCATTAGATTCAATGTTTGAGATATGACCTTGTTTCTGAAGTTTAGAGTCCTTGGATGAAACTTGAAGACCAGTTTCAGAGGAAGTCCTCTTGGAGCCAGAGATGTTATCAATCACTATAGGAGTATCTTGCTCTCTCTGAAGTCTGCCTGACTTATTTCCCACTCTCTTCCAAGTCTTTAGAGGAGCCATTAAAGATTTAGTGACTGCTTCATGGCTAAGAGAAAGTGTCACCTTGTCTGAGTTGGCTGGAGCTAGAACCTCCATCATAATCGAGTTTTCCTTGCTAACAGGTTCTGTAATGATTAGAGCTCTTGTTTCATTGGCTGCTCTATTAGATGAAGAGAAGGATTGTGTAGAATCCAATTGCCTTGGAGAAGGAGTGAAACCAGTGGCATCCTCTAACTGCTCATCTGAGAAATGTGTAGCAGCTTGAACAGGTATTAGCTGATTGTTGTTTCCTGTTTGACTGGTAGAAGCTCTTTGAGACGTCCCATGTTCAGCGGTGGATGGGGAATTAGGAGGAGGTGAGCTTCTATTCCCTGAGGTAGAACTTTCCCATCTCAGCCCTTTCAGTTGCCCTCAGCCAGTCTCCATATTGTCCCTCCTTGAGCTTTTTAGATTTAATGTCTTGAATTCTGAGTTGACACGATCTGCCTAGATGACCAATTTTCCCACAATAATGACAGAGGCTCATAAGCTTCTCATACTTAAATCCAACACTGACCAAATCCTCCCCCAGCCTAATGTTTGCTATTCTAGGAATAGGCTCATCCAAATTAAGGGTGACCAGAAGTCTTAAGAATTTGCTTCCATGACTGCCTGTATTTGCTATGACAACATTACTAACCTCCTTAAATACAGTACCAATCTTTAATCCCACCTCTGTGCTTAACCAATTTAATGGGATATTGGTAACCTGGGCCCAGAGCTTGATTTCTTGAAAGCAAGGATGGTTGGTGTTGAGGCCCCTGGTCCACTCACTGAGAATAAGATATTGAATCTCGAAACTCCAATTTGATCCTCCCGCGACCCTATCTTCGTCTTCTCGACTCTGAAAAATAAACTGAAAGTAGTTGGGGCTAAGCTCTTTAACCTCCATAGGTTGGCTAAGTCTCCAAATTTGTGTCATCACCCTCTTCACTCCAAACCACCCAGCTATTATGTCGCCAATTATCTTACCGAACAAACTCCTTTGGCATTCATCGTCACTCATTCTGATGTCTCGCTGCGCTATATCAACAACATTGACTTCTCTATCTGATAATGAAAATTCTCCCAATCGAAGGATAAATCATCATCTGGACTGAATTTGAAATTACCCGCCATACTGGAACCCCAATCCCAAATCGCAGAGTGTTGGTCAAGGGAAAACGAGTATAGAAAACGATGGGTAGATCACTAAGAGCGAAAGAAGAGTACAAAATTATTGCCACAACAAACAATTTGATGGTGAAACAAATCAACAAGGAACCAAATCGAAGCTCTCAACGAGAGAATCAGAAGCTCTCAACGAGAGAATCCTAATATATGTTATATACTATGATATGATATATGTTATATAGTACATGTGTAATAATATATGTTATATACAACATAATATAATATGTTATAATATATATATTATATACTATGATATGATATATGTTATATACTACATATGTTATAATATATGTTATATATTACATAATATACTATGTTAAAATATATCTTATATAGTACATGTGTAATAATATATGTTATATACTACATAATATAATATGTTATAATATATGTTATATACTATGATGTGATATATGTTATATACTACATATGTTATAATATAATATGTTATATTATATACTATGATATAACATATAGTAGGTAATATAATATGACATATAGTATAAATTACAATTTATTTTATAATCTATATTATATTTTTATGTATATGTATATAATTTGTAAAATAATAATCGGAAAGTGTCTGCCGGCATAATGGTTCGAGGTGCGCCAAGAGAAACCGGACTCACCCATTGACCCGAGTTCGAGTCCCCAATCTGGGAGCCTCGACCATTTTTTTTTTTTTTACATAAAACGGATTCTCAGAATCCGTTTTATAAATATATCAAAAAGTCACGTATTCTGAGAATACGGTTTATAAATAATTTAAAGTAAAATGGATTATGAGAATCCGTTTTACCTGTAGATATAAATAAAAAAAAAATTCTTCTTCTTCCCTACGTGAACATAACAGAGAGCAGAGAGTTTGCAAAGCAAAAAGAAAAGAGAAGAGAAGAAGAGAAGAGAGGGATTCAACACCAAATTCATCAAGCAAGGTATCAGTTCTTGTCATTTTCCTTCTATTTTCATGATTTGAAGGATGAATTGAGGTATAGATGATGTGTTTGTAGCAAAAACATGATGTTAGGATTTTTTCAAATTTTGATATGTTGTTTGAATTATATTTAATGTGTTGTGATTGAGATATTTTGATGGGTTGTTTATTTATGTTTGTTTCATATATTGATGGGTTATTTGGAAATTGATTAGAGTTTTGTAGTTTGTTTGGAAAACTATGTTTTCAAGGTGTTCGTTCAAATGTCTCAAAGGGATTGTTGTACATATTGTTGATATATTGTTGTACATATGGTAGGGTTTCAAAATATTCGATATTATAAGTCCATTTTCGAATCATTGAGCTTGTTTGAATGTGTTGAGGCTTTAAATAATTTGAATTTAATTGTTTGTGTTTTTCGATTTTTCGAATTTGGACGCGTATAGATATAATGAACTAGTGTTTGAAAGCATGTTATTTGATATTAGTTGGATTATGTTAGCCTTGTGTGTCGATGTTGTTATTGGATATGAAGTTTTTTTATGTTCCGCCTATTTATTTTATTGGAAATTATGCTTTCTTACATCTAATGATTTTTTTATTTTTTATTTTTTTAGAAAATGGCATCCCCCTCACAGCCGCAGCGCTACAGCGTACATCCCGGTCCGATGGATCGGTCCCTTCTATACCTTCAGGAAAACTACCGATCCGGAGCTGTATACGATGATGTGGAGGGATATCGTCACGGCGTGGTTAGAACCCGCCGTTTCGACAGTCAGTTTTGGAAGGCGTTGGAGGTACATCATTACAAAGTCTGGGAGGTGATCGAAAGGACCAGTTTCGGGCTGCTTTTCAAAATGGGCAGAATACCGACGGAAAACAGCTTGATTACATGTCTAGTGGAGAAGTGGTGTCCGGAGACGAACACCTTCCACTTTGACTTCGGGGAGGCTACATTAACGCTGCAGGACGTACAAGTCCTTTTTGGTCTCCCAATCGATGGAACGCCGTGTTGGGGACAGACAAATGACCACGAACCTTACGAATGGCAAGAACACTGTGTCGATTATCTAGGGTTTGAGCCCACAGTCCAGGTAATTTTTTTCCAACATTTTTTTTTTTGTTTATTCCGTTCATTAATTTTCAATATATATATATATAACACTCTCAGGCTGACGACGACCCGGAGGGCACCCCGGAACTTACATGACATTTTTTGAAGACCTCGACAATTGAAAAGGAGTGCTATAGACCGCTAACAAATGAAGAGCATCCCTCTCGCTATGAAGAGAGGGCGAGGGTGCTTATACTCTGGTGTATCGGGTCATTTTTCTTCCCCGATCAGAGAGCGAATGGGGTCATGCTGTACTGGATGCAGCACTTGCTCGAGATCGATGAGATCAAGCAGTACAGCTGGGGTTCAGCTGTCCTGGCCGGGGTCTATAGAGCGCTCACCACGACCGCCAGAGCTGGGGAAGCCTGGATCAAGAACTGTGTTCAATATATAAATAAATGTACTTAATTACTTGTTATTACTCCATTCATTTTTTATTATACTTTATCCTAATATATATTAACCAAATATTTATGTCGATATCTGTAGGTTTGGGCATTGGGAATGTATCCCTTGTATTAGCCCAAGAATGAGGGATACTAACTTTGACAGAGTCCATGGTTGTCTTTTAGGAGGAAGGTAATCACATTTATTTATATTTAATACTTAGAATATTTCAAATATAAAATTTTGTGATTACAATTTTTCTTTCTATTATGTGATTTTTAAGGTGGGCGGGACGGAGGAATATGAAACACATAGGAAAGGGAACAGCCGCTATCCGAGATCAATTAACAGGGCTGAGAGAGAATGATGTAAGATTTTATTAAGTAATATTGATTATTATATATTTTTGTTTTTTGTTTTTAATTTTTTTATAACTTAACTTCTAGTAATTATTATTATTTTTTTACAGTTCAATTGGGTGCCATACAAACGCCACCTGGACGAGGGTACTCTCCCGGCCCCGTGTATAGAAGGTCCACACCTCTGGATGTATAGAAGGTGGATCTTCTGTTGGGATGTTCGTGAGCAGCACCTGACTGATCGGGTCATCCGTCAGTTCGGGTGTCGGCAAGTCATCCCCGACCCTCCGATAATTAGGGGTTTGGCTGAGTACCAGACACACCACCGAGGCCAGGGAATGACTGGGAGGGCATTCTATGATTGGGTGGAGTATCATGGAGCACTTGGGAATGTTTGGTCCAAGAAAGAGCCCAACATGTCCTCCCACATTACCCTGTGGAGTCCTTCCTTGAGCCTGAGCCTGGTTACCTTGATTGGTTTCACTATAGTACTGTGAGACTAATCAGTAATCCTGGCAACAACCCGGTGGTCCAACAACAAGGAGGCTTTCATCCACTGTCTGAGCAGGGGATGTGCAGTGTAAGTGTTAATAAATTGTGTTTTTTTTTATTATTATTAGTTTTTTTTTTTAATGGTAATAATTTTCAATTTAATTTTCAGGCCAATGCCATGGAGAGGGTCTATAACTTGTTATCGACTCTTGACTTTAGTAGACTCACTCCAGAGGATCAGTCCATAATCGCACAGTCCCGAAACATGCTCTACAGTGGACTGACTATCGGAGGACAAGGGGTCACGCAAGGGACGTCGTCGAGTCAAGTTCTATCTCACGAGAGCTACGTCTAACCCCAACCGACGCAGTCGCACCGGGCGAGGCATCGACCTGCTGCCAATATTGGTGGCCGTAGGAGACGCCGTGTGTAACACCCCGCTAGCTTACTAAAATTAGAGTGTGCTTTTCGCAATTACATTCAAAATAAAACATTTTACATTGCGAAATACTGATTCGGAGTGCTACTAAAATACATGACTGACTGACAAATCTGAACTTTAGGTTTTGAAAAACCAACTAACAGTTCGCCGACTGATCCATTTGACTAAGAATGACGAACAGTAAAACATCAGCGGAAACTGTAGTGGTGAAGTTGGATAGCAGTACCGTGATCGTTAAGACAAGTTATCTGAAAATCATAACGGCACTGCTATGCCAAATTCAAACTGTACAAAACATAATTTAATCTTTATGAGCATAAAGCTTAGGTAATTTAAACTTTATAAGCATAGTCCCAAACAGCTCCGTCATCTCACTCCTCCGTCCCGACTTCATGACCTGAAAAACATGATAATAGTGGGAGCGTGAGCACTAAAAGCCACTGTGCTCCGCAGAAACTCATACTAAAGTAAACATTAATAATAATATCAATATCATGACTGCAGGTATATATAAGTAAACTGTAATCTCCAGACACAAGGTCTGTAACTGAACTGAACTGTCTCGGATACTATGTCCGCCATGTGCACACACTGATGGGTTGAGGCCTCGCGCCCCCACCAGAACTTTGGATGAGAAATTAAGGCTACTGCGCCTCCACCCAAAGTGGATAACTCATATACATACCTTGAGCATGGTAGAGTAATTATAATCAATGTAATACCCAGTCTGAGTCCCCACCTGAACTGCTGGTTTGAAAATGTAAGTGTTGATATCTGGATCCTGAACAAACTGAAAATAATATAAACAATTACTAAAGACTATGCTCAGAATGATAAAATAACTGTTTAATATGATAAGATGCTCTACTGGACTTAAACATGATTTTTGGACTTAACCGGTATAACCGGAACTGAATAAACTCGAAACTGAACTGACATGAATTTACAGAACTGGACTGGACTCGGAATTTAACTGAAAATGGGACTGAAATCATGAACCGGAACTGAAAATTATAACTTATGGTCAAAACCGGTCTGAGCTGATTGAACTGGATCTGAATTGGTCCGGCCGATCCGCCAGCCTGCTAGGACCGGACGGTCAGCGGCTGACTCGGCCCACTGCCTTAGCTGCGGCCATGGGCACGGTTACTAGTGTTCCGGGTGCGGCACGGCCACTGCAGGGCCTGCCCTGGCCACGGTCAAGGTGCTGCGTGCACCTGGCCATGGCTGAACATAAACTAGATCCATCGGGCATGAACTGGCACTGCCGAACGCTACGTGCGTCGGCTGCCGCGTAACTGGGCACAGTCGGGTGTTACCGCACACCGCGACGTGCTGCTGAGCTTATAAACGCGCGCACAAACGCTAGCTGAACAGGACTGGCGCTGCACGGGCCACTATTATGCGATGCTGCATGCTGGCGTGCGTTACCGCACGCTGGCGTGCATGACTGGGTGTTGGCGTGCGCACGCGCATCGCCAACAGTCACCTGTTGCGGGTACTGGCCCTACGCGGCGCTATACCGCGCATCACCTGCGCACCTGCACACCCGCCGGTACGCTGCGGCCGCTACGTGCAGACAACGTAAGTACGACCGACCCTCGTCGGCCGTCCGGCGACTTCCTCCGGCAATACTAACATGATTCCACATTTTTAAACATAACATGACTATACTTACTGATTTTAACCCAAAATTCATGAACTTCACTTGAAAGACTCGCTTAGCGTCGAGGCGTGCGCACCGTGCGCCCGTGTTCGGCATTAAGTCAAACCCTCGAGTAAACATGAACTTTTCTCGAACAACCTCAAGAAACTGATCATCAAATACTATCTAAAGACTATTGAGACAAGGATTACTCGAACAATTCTGATCATATTGAAAGATAACATGAGAGGGCATACAACGGCCCGTGGGCGTGCACTACGTGTGTAGTCCACATCCATAGGCCAAAACTTATTCTAACATCAACTTGTCTCGACCTACCTTTCATGAATGAACATTACACCTTAAATAAAGACTAGTAACACATGAATTGGTCGAACAATACTGACTTAATAGAGAGATGGTTCGACACAACTTTAAATGATATAACCGAAGGTTAAATTGATCATTACATGAACTTAAGTCTATAATTTGAACTCAGCATAAACATGGTAACCTCAAACAGAGTCAGGATCATATTACCCTTGAATCACTCGATGAGATTTGACAACATTCCAGTGATCGATCGTCCCCAATTACTCCGTGCGTGTACGTGTGCGTTGTTTACTTAATACGTGTGATTAGGGCTAATTTAGACTTACTGTTTGCTGACCTTTGTAGCTTCAATAATAAGCTACAAATCTGCCCCAAATACTGATATATATGCACGGTAGAAACTTGAGGAAATTGAAAGGAAATTCTGGGCCAAATGGTGCAAAGCCACTTGCCATGCGTCTATGGGACGAGAGTGGCACTTGGGTTGCTTAGTCATCCCTCCGAACGGTTAGTCATCTCCCAAACTCACCTTAATTCACCATGTGTCCATGCACGGATGATGACGTACGTGAAGATTGGGAGGCTTTGAATTCTTGATGATTAGTTCGGTTAAGCACGGCTTAGACGTGCTTATGCGCACTAATGGCCGTGCTAAGCATGCTCAATGCTAGACTAAACATGATTAACCTTAAAATAATCCTCATTAATGTTAATTAATCATCATTAACATTAAGCTAATCATGATTATTTTAAGCTAATTATGATTAATTAGCCTAAACATGGATTAAGTTAATTAAGCAAGGGTTAATGACCATTACTTAATTAATGATGGACGGTGTACCAATGTGAACGCGTCACTGGTAGGAAAACCGAACTTGACATAAGGAACTTTAACCAAATTAACTGTCGGAAAATTATTCTGAACATAAATATGACATTCGAAACTTAATTCAAATATTCTTGACTTAGACGGTTAATCCGAACATTAATATTTCGAATAGTTAGTCAACTTGGCTTATTAATTCCGGACTCACTAACTTATTAAATGAATCGGAATTAAATCTGAAAATTCATTCGGTTATCAAATCGAATAACACATCGACTAATAGTCGAACTTGGAGTATAGCTGGCTGAATCACTTGAACTTGAACATGAACATGATTATTTACTAACAAAGGCTAGCTTAAAATTAAAAGCTAGTATTTTCCTTTATTAATAAAACTCGGGGTGTAACAACCCACCCTCCTTAAAATATTTCTGTCCTCGGAAATACTAAAACTGAAATGTACAAGCTTAACATGAAGCTTATACTTATCGCTGATATGACTTGAGGATTCAGTATCGAATACTGAACATTAGACTTGATCTTAACTGAGAAATCAACAATTCACAATTAAGTGAGTTGATGATTAACACTGACTGAAACGGGACACTTTTATAAGATAAAGTGTTCCATTTATTACACTTAACATTAAAAACATAATTCTTAAACATACTGGTCTTCATCTCCTGGCTGGTTGTTTCTCTTCGGTCTGATCGTCGGTTGTAGTAACTCCCAGTCGTTAGTACTCCTGGAAAATTTCAGAGATATGCACATGTACAAATGAGGGTAACTAGCAATTCTGGCAACTACCTTTCGTGAATGTCTACTCGATACGCGGCACATCGTTCGTGGCACATTGTAATGCGGCATACTTGCTCCTCATCAAGTGAGTGCGGCACACCTGCATACAGCACCTAGCGAACATTGTACCTGCGACGTCGACATAGCATGTATAGCTAATCATATCTGTATCTCGGCTAGTAACCTCAATGTACTATAATACTAACTCTCTGTGACTTCCCAGTGTACTGTGACTCAACATGGTATGGCATCCTTCTCTTCTGGCGTCATGCATACTCGAATGGAAAGCTCGGTTGTCATCATGGCATGATCTGTTGCTGTTAATTGATCTCTTCCGCCATGTCGTATATCGACAGGTTATACCTGCAACTGTTTACCTTCCCTGAGGTCAAACATAACCTCAAGAAAAGTTTATCATAAACCGATCTTTCCTATGAGTTCTCAAATTATCTGTATTTGAGAATTGAGACATAGGACATACTTGAAATGACTGATAAGTCTTGTCTTATTAGACAGACTATCTTTTGACTTAACATGACTGGCCTGAACACTTACATGACTGAATAACCATGACTTGACTGAATCATTCTTTATCTGAACTCTGGAAACTATTCCGAGACAACTAAAATAATCATCTCGAAATTGGAGCATGACATTTACTGACTTACTTGACTTGATAAGGTGCGACTTCAAGTTTCCAGGTAAAACTGGATTATTAGTCTTTATTATAGACCTCCATTTTAACCCGGCTGAACAACTATTATACGTCGACCTTAATACATGAACATTGTTTTTAAATCTTGAATATTGACTCATGACTATGTACTGTATAGGGCTGCTCCAGTATCAACTGGTCCCGCAAGTACGAAAAAAAATTAACTGATCTTGAGCTTTGACAGCTATAACTGGAAGTATCTAACTGGTAAGATACCCGGCTTAGCTGACTCTAAAGGTTGTCATTTCCTGAAACTATACTGCTCCGGTCCCAGCTTCAAGCCTCCATGGTATACCCGGCTTAATGACTCTTATTTCAAGCCTCCATGGTAACCCGGACTATTGACTCTTATACACTGGAAACCGTTACTTGACAATAACTTTGAAAAATATAACAACCTTTAATATGAAAATTTTTCGCTTTGAACATAATTTACTGACTTGACTTAGGAAAAATTAAGCTTATTCCCTGGTCTAACTCAAGGAATTCTTTCTTGGAATGTGCCAACTAATTGGCAAAACGGCAAATTTTTGTTAGAAAATATCTGAGGAACATGATTGCTAAGATTTGTACAACATAATTGTTTATAATTTAAAACATGAATCAGCACTTACCTGGTAGTCGGCGAGGCATGAGCATGACATGTTCGGGTTTTTCTAAAACTTTCTGACTCGTGAAAACTTTCAGAGACGCAAAAACGTGCTCTGATACCAACTGAAACACCCCGCTAGCTTACTAAAATCAGAGTGCGCTTTTCGCAATTACATTCAAAATAAAACATTTTACATTGCGAAATACTGATTCGGAGTGCTACTAAAATACATGACTGACTGACAAATCTGAACTTTAGGTTTTGAAAAACCAACTAACAGTTCGCCGACTGATCCATTTGACTAAGAATGACGAACAGTAAAACATCAGCGGAAACTGTAGTGGTGAAGTTGGATAGCAGTACCGTGATCGTTAAGACAAGTTATCTGAAAATCATAACGGCACTGCTATGCCAAATTCAAACTGTACAAAACATAATTTAAGCATTATAAGCATAAAGCTTAGGTAATTTAAACTTTATAAGCATAGTCTCGAACAGCTCCGTCATCTCACTCCTCTGTCCCGACTTCATGACCTGAAAAACATGATAATAGTGGGAGCGTGAGCACTAAAAGCCACTGTGCTCCACAGAAACTCATACTAAAGTAAACATTAATAATAATATCAATATCATGACTGCAGGTATATATAAGTAAACTGTAATCTCCAGACACAAGGTCTGTAACTGAACTGAACTGTCTCGGACACTATGTCCGCCATGTGCACACTCTGATGGGTTAAGGCCTCGCGCCCCTACCAGAACTTTGGATGGGCAATTAAGGCTACTGCGCCTCCACCCAAAGTGGATAACTCATATACATACCTTGAGCATAGTAGAGTAATTATAATCAATGTAATACCCAGTCTGAGTCCCCACCTGAACTGCTGGTTTGAAAATGTAAGTGCTGATATCTAGATCCTGAACAAACTGAAAATAATATAAACAATTACTAAAGACTATGCTCAGACTGATAAAATAACTGTTTAATATGTTAAGATGCTCTACTGGACTTAAACATGATTTTTGGACTTAACCGGTATAACCGGAACTGAATTAACTCGAAACTGAACTGACATGAATTTACTGAACTGGACTGGACTAGGAATTTAACTGAAAATGGGACTGAAATCATGAACCGGAACTGAAAATAATAACTTATGGTCAAAACCGGTCTGAGCTGATTGAACCGGATCTGAACCGGTCCGGCCGATCCGCCGGCCTGCTAGGACCGGACGGTCAGCAGCTAACTCGGCCCACTGCCTTAGCTGCGGCCATGGGCACGGTTACTGGTGTTCCGGGTGCGGCACGGCCACTGCAGGGCCTGCCCTGGCCACGGTCGAGGTGCTGCGTGCACCTGGCCATGGCTGAACATAAACTAGATCTGTCGGGCATGAACTGGCACTGCCGAACGCTACGTGCATCGGCTGCCGCGTAACTGGGCACAGTCGGGTGTTACCGCACACCGCGACATGCTGCTGAGCTTATAAACGCGCGCACAAACGCTAGCTGAACAGGACTGGCGCTGCACGGGTCACTATTATGCGATGCTGCATGCGGGCATGCGTTACCGCACGCTGGCGTGCATGACTGGGTGTTGGCGTGCGCACGCGCATCACCAACAGTCACCTGTTGCGGGTACTGGCCCTACGTGGCGCTATACCGCGCATCACCTGCGCACCCGCACACCCGCCGGTACGCTGCGGCCGCTACGTGCGGACAGCGTAAGTACGGCCGACCCTCGTCGGCCGTCCGGCGACTTCCTCCGGCAATACTAACATGATTCCACATTTTTAAACATAACATGACTATACTTACTGATTTTAACCCAAAATTCTAGAACTTCACTTGATAGACTCGCTTAGCGTCGAGGCGTGCGCACCGTGTGCCCGTGTTCGGCATTAAGCCAAACCCTCGAGTAAACATGAACTTTTCTCGAACAACCTCAAGAAAATGATCATCATATACTATCTAAAGACTATTGAGACAAGGATTACTCGAACAATTCTGATCATATTGAAAGATAACATGAGAGGGCATACAACGGCCCGTGGGCGTGCACTACGTGTGCAGTCAACATCCATAGGCCAAAACTTGATTCTAACATCAATTTGTCTCGACCTACCTTTCATGAATGAACATTACACCTTAAATAAAGACTAGTAACACATGAATTGGTCGAACAATACTGACTTAATAGAGAGATGGTTCGACACAACTTTAAATGATATAACCGAAGGTTAAATTGATCATTACATGAACTTAAGTCTATAATTTGAACTCAGCATAAACATGGTAACCTCAAAACAGAGTCAGGATCATATTACCCTTGAATCACTCGATGAGATTTGACAAGATTCCAGTGATCGATCGTCCCCAATTACTCCGTGCGCGTACGTGTGCGTTGTTTACTTAATACGTGTGATTAGGGCTAATTTAAACTTAATGTTTGCTGAGCTTTGTAGCTTCAATAATAAGCTACAAATCTGCCCCAAATACTGATTTATATGCACGGTAGAAACTTGAGGAAATTGAAAGAAAATTCTCGGCCAAATGGTGCAAAGCCACTTGCCGTGCGTCTAGGGGACGAGAGTGGCACTTGGGTTGCTTAGTCATCCCTCCGAACGCTTAGTCATCTCCCAAACTCACCTTAATTCACCATGTGTCCATGTACGGATGATGACGTACGTGAAGATTCGGAAGCTTTGAATTCTTGGCGATTAGTCGGTTAAGCACGGCTTAGACGTGCTAAGGACGTGCTTATGCGCACTAATGGCCGTGCTAAGTATGCTCAATGCTAGACTAAACATGATTTCTTTTAAACATGATTAACCTTAAACTAATCCTCATTAATGTTAATTAATCATCATTAACATTAAGCTAATCATGATTATTTTAAGCTAATTATAATTAATTAGTCCAAATATGGATTAAGTTAATTAAGCAAGGGTTAATGACCATTACTTAATTAATGACGGACGGTGTACCAATGTGAACGCGTCACTGTTGGGAAAACCGAACTTGACATAAGGAACTTTAACCGAATTAACTGTCGGAAAATTATTCCGAACATAAATATGACATTCGAAACTTAATTCGAATATTCTTGACTTAGACGGTTAATCCGAACATTAATATTTCGAATAGTTCGTCAACTTGGCTTATTAATTCTGGACTCATTAACTTTTTAAATGAATCGGAATTAAATCTGAAAACTCATTCGGTTATCAAATCGAATAACACATCGACTAATAGTCGAACTTGGAGTATAGCTGGCTGAATCACTTGAACTTGAACATGAACATGATTATTTACTAACAAAGGCTAGCTTAGAATTAAAAGCTAGTATTTTCCTTTATTAATAAAACTCGGGGTATAACACCGTGTCCGCGAACTCAATGCCAACACCGTGCCTGCCGACACTGTGCCTGCCGACACTGCGCCTCCCAACACCGTGCCTCCCAACACCGTGTCTGAGTGACAAAAAGAAGAAGGTAAAATCTTTTTACTTAACTTCATATGATTTTTAAATTATTTATTTATTTTTTGTCAAGTACAATTTATGATTTTCTTAAAATATCAATTATTCAAATGCAGAAGAAGAAGCTGCCACGCCCACAACCTCGTCTTCTTTACAGAAGTACCAGCGTCGGGTTGGCTCACGACAGCGCAGACCTCCAGATCAATTTACTCCTAGCAACTATTAGGAAATTTATTGACATTTTTTTTCTTAAATTTTGTATAATTAAATTCAGACATATTGGTATTTTGAATAAATTGTTGTGGTTCAATTTTGTTTGTGGAATTCATATATTTTGGATGAAATTTGGTTGTTGAATATTTGGTTGTGGAATTGATTTCGACGAACAGGTGTGTTCTCTTTTATTTTTGTTGTAAAATTGCTGTTTCTGTACAGTAAAACGTATTTTCAAAATAAGTTTTAATTTTTTTTAAAGGAAAACGTATTGTGAGAATACAGTTTCTTTAAAGAAACCGTAAAGAAACCGTATTCTAGAAATACGTTTTCCATTAAAAAAAAATCACTCAATAATAAATTTTACAATTTTTTTATATATATTTATAGTATATAAAATGTATTTTAAAAAGAAACGTACATCGAAAATACGTTTTAGTATGTAAAACGTATTTCGACAATACGTTTTTCAGTAAGCGTATTTTGAAAATACGTTTTAAGTTGATTTAATTTTCTTAATCATATTTTATATTAATTTAATTAAGTTAATCACATTTAAAAATTTAATTCGTTTTAAAACGTAATATGGGAATACGTTTTAATATATAAACGTATTCTCAGAATACATTTTTTAATGTAAAACGTATTTTGAGAATACGTCTGTTTTATTTATTTTGGTAGATCTTTTTTTTTGGTCCAGTTAATTTTTTTTTATTTTGATTTAAATAATAAAATCTTTTTTTTTTTTTTTCTGAAAATAATAACTGTTTTAAAAATAATTAAGTCTTCATATATATATTTTTTTTCTTTTTTTCTTTTCGATTTGCCCAGTGGTGGCAATTTCTATGGATGGTTCGATTCAAGTCTTCATATATTTATAGATTAAATTTTGATTATGAACTAAAAGTATGAATTGAAAATTTTTGTAAACAAACGCCCATGTTTCTCTTTAATGCCGTAATCGGAGAGCCGGTCTGAATTCGTACCGTTTCCCTTCGCTAACTTAATTAATACTCACCGCTCCCCAATCCCTTCGTCTCTGACCCATGAAGTGAAGAATACATAGGGACAAATCTGTAGATGAACTTCTGATAATGATCTCGATAACATCAGCAGAGCTGAATTATCTCATTTTTCGCTATCTTAATGAATCTGGTACCCATCTCTTCTCTTATCTATACTAATGACTTGTGAGTTATGAATCGAAGATGCAGCACTTTAGTATAACTTGTGAGTTATGAATCGAAGATGCAGCACTTTACAATTTGTCTATGCTTGAAGTCGATATTTGGTTTTAGAGTTATACTTGAAATGAATTTCGAGTTCAATTGAGCGATAGGTCACCGTTCTTGTTAACGTTAAAGGCTTCAAACTTAACGGCAGTGTAGGCTCTTGTGGTTGAAGGGTTGATTTTCTTTTGATTAATTTGAATACTTTACTCTTCCCCAACTCAGACTGTATAGAATTATAAAAATGAACAAATGACTGATGGAAATGGAAGGTCTTGCAGGTGGTGGGAAGATAATTTTTTTAGGACTAGCAAGACGACCTGGTAAAATGGTTCTTGTTGTTGTAACTAAGAATTCGTGTTTTGCAAAGACATGGAATGCTATTTCTGGTGGAAGGTTTTCTGTTTCCTAAGTTGCACCGAAGGATAATGAACTCTTGATTAGTTACAATCAAGGAATTGGCCACTCCTAGTGAAAATTAGGCAATTGTGTTGTCAATCATGTGTATGAGTTTTTAATATGGTTCTTTTAAGGATATAAGAATTTATTGAGAAAGACTGTAATAGCACCGTCTAGTCTACCTTTTATTTTGACTGAAACAATATTCGTTACAGCTGAAATTACTAGTAGAATTGAATCAATTGATAGTTCTTTTCTTTGGGAGCAGAATATGAACTTAAAAAGCCTGTTCGTTATAAGTTACTGTTCTACTTTCGTAAAACGATTGTCTTTATCAGCACATGAAGATTACTGTCCTAAGCCCACTCTTCATGTTGGCTAGTTTGACTTAGTGTTAATTGTTAGAATATAGGCATAGGGATATGTATCTTGAGGACAAGAATATTTCACTTCATACTGGACATGTACTTGGATTGTATGGTTAATGTGGTATTTGAAATTTTTATTCAGAAAAGAAAAAAACACAACGTGTTGATGTTGATGGATCAATGGCCTGTTGAAGAGAGGAGCGTCATGAGATAGCATTTTTGTTCCTCATAACTCTATTTAATGGATTAAATTAATACATGTCTCATGTTTCCTCTCTGAGGAAGATGAACTTTGTCTTTCATTTCTAAACTTCACATAAGAATAGATGTACACGAATTCATCCTAATTGGAAACTTTAGTGCTTGGGTCTTGGGTTACACATAAAAAGGATATTTGCCATAATCTCTGGATGCTTGGTAGTTAGCGCGCATACTAAGAAGAATTAGTGTTATGAGATCAGGTGTGAATTTAACATATATTCTCACTTATTCCAATAAGAAATAAATTTGGTATATAATATTATTTTATTAGTTGATATCATGAAGGCGCTCTTATATTTGTTCTTCATTGGATGTTGTAGATGGTGGCAAAACTTATTATCTTTTATTTTTTTTGTTTGACTCACTTGCCCTCTTCATTTGATCTCTACGAAAAATCTTTTCAACAATTTTTAGTTAGCTTCTAGAAATTCTCAAGGAATTTCATAGGATTTTTTTTTTTTTTTGGGTAATGTATTAGAATATTGATTGATTGGTTGATTGATATTAGAATGTGGTGAAGCATTAGTTTAACCACCTGGTCCCCCCTCCAGACTTGACGGTGGTCCTCCCTATGCCAACACGAGTTTATTTTTTCTTCATTGCGTTTTTGTCACTGATGTGCTTCCTAAATCCTAATTAACTTCCTTCCACGAGGCCACATGCCCCACATTACACCAAAGCTTAATCATGGAGTTTTTATGGATTGGTGTCGTAAAAGAAGATGCACTTTGTCTATATGACTTTTACTAATCAAGTCTTTTTAAGTGTTCCCAGTTTGTCGCATGTTACATGATATGACTGGCTATTACATTCTACACCCCTTAAATTTGGAACTTCCTCATTGCACAATCTGAAGATCATGTTGGGACTTCAAAAGGTTGGTTGGGACTCTATAGGTGGCTCCTATGGCGTAGAACTTAGCCTTGGATTTCTGTTTGGTGAACGACTCTAATACTATTCAGAAACCTCCTTGGTCCGCCTTTGATACTTTATGATTGTCCCTTCAGTACAATACGAGTCTTTTTAGTAGCTGTTGACGACTCTTTTTAGTCTTTTTAGTTGTCGCAGACAAATGCTACAAGTCTATCCAATGTGGCATTACTCTAGCCGGTGTTAATGTTGTTTCTCATTGCCACACATTCTTTTATATCTATGGGATTTCATGATGCTATTGGGAGTAAAAGTAATAAAATTGTTAATCATTAGAAATTAGCTTAGCTTAAGGATGACCATTACCACTGACTCAATTGTTAAGAACTTGAACGTCCATATAGGCAGGACTGAGCTGATTTATATGAGATTAATATGAAGAAGTTATGTGATTTTGGGCGTGGATTGGTTGGGTAAGAATTCGACCGATATATAATGTCGTCAATACGAGTTAATGATTAATTTGTTGTGTTAACTATACTATAGGCCTAACCCATATATACTAAATGCCCTAAGGTTATATATATGGGCATCTTCATATGTGAAAGATCATTCTCCGAAACCCTAAGGTTTGTAACATGACATTACAGCTAAACAACTAGGGTTTATATTTATTTAGCCATTCGGATCTCACCTCCCATACCAATAGCCTCGTCGCCGCCCTAAAACGACATGTCCATTAATGAGTACATTTGACTTTTGATCGTTTGATGGACCATTGATCTCAGTGGTGCCTCAATGCTCGGCGGAGAAGAGTTCAACACATAAGTTTGTTGAAAAGTTCTTTATTGTCGCTTTGTCGTGGGAGTCCGACAAGAATTTGAGTCTATTCGTGCACGGTTGCTTCATAACTCTTCTACTCTGACAACCATTATCTGATTTGAAGAGACTCATCTCCATTCTATGACATATACTCCTCCATCGGCATCGCATTGTGTCCAGCTCATCCTTTCAACGGCTTAGTGCACCTAGAAGTGGCTTTCTAGAATCTTGTAAGCATTGCGAGAATACAAATCATAGTGCCGAGAGTTGGTTTGAGCGTTTTGTTTCTGACATACGGGCTGCTTATTCATCTCTCTCCACGTGGGCGCACTTTACTTTTTTTTTTTTTTTTCAATATGTTACTAATATGTTGATTACATGAGAGGATGGTGAACATATTTCTCATGTCAAAAGCAACTTGGTCAGCAATTTCAAATGTTCGATTTGGGTGTTCTTTAATACTTTTTGGGCATTGAAGTGATGCATTTTGCCTCGGGCTATTACCTATCTGGTCCAAATACAAACAATACCTTCTTGTTCGACCTTGTTTGTTTTGGTATTACTATAATTGGACAACGACTACTTATATGGATCTTCACTTACAACTTCGTCTCACTGATGGTACGCCTCATGAGTGCTCCTACTTCAGTTCATTCTGGGCATTTGCTACGTATGCTACGGTATTTAAGGGGAACATAATCTCAGTGTTTGTTATATGCTGGTGATAGTCCACTTCAACTTCATGCTTACTCCGATTCTTTTTGGGAGAGTAATCTAACAGATTGTCGTTCTGGTTATTACATTTTTCTTGGTTTTTCTCCTCTTACATTGAAGTCCAAGAAGAAGGCATTTGTATCTCGGTCTAGCACAGAGGTAGAACTTCGAGCACTTGCTACTACCACTTCGAAATTATATGGTTTCAACAGTTGTTAGCTAATTTTGTTATTCAATGTGATGCTAGTATACACCTCTTCTAATGCGGGAGCCATCCAGATTATCACGTGACTCACAAATGTACAAGACACATTGGTGTTGCTTCCTTTACCAGGTCTCATTGTCATCAGAAAATAATTGTTCTTTAGTATGTAAACAATTGTTCTTTAGTATGTGCTGTCTGAGCTGAGAGCAATATCGGCTTCACTTGCTTAAACTCAATGCTTCGGATCCTCTAATTCCACTTTGAGTTTGAAGGGGGTGGTTAGATATTATTAGGCCCATCCCATATACATTAAAGGCCCTAAAGCTATATATATGGACATCTTCATATGTGAAATATTATTCATCCAAAACCCTAAGGGCTTGATTGTTAAATGAATAATTTGTTCAAAATGAGTTATTTTGGTTGACCATAGTTAATTTTGAAAAAGTGGTATGGTTAGTTGTTAGTGGAATTTTAAGAATGTTTGAAAATAATATTTAAAAGAAAATGATTAAAATTGATTTGATGTAAAAGTAAAAGATAAATGATTGAAAATAATAGGTAGTTAAAATTATGTGAGTGAATGAATAGTGAATTGAAGTTGATGTGATGTGTAAGAATGATTGGTTTGTATTATTTAATTATATGAATATTATAAAAAATAGTGGGGGTTGAGTTAAAATTGAGTTAGATTTTGAGTTAGAAAAAAAGTGAGTAAATTATTCCATATACAATCAAGCCCTAAGGTTTGTAATATGTTGTACGTTGTTATGGTCCAAGATTTGTCAGCAAATGCTAAAGTTCTGCCATTCAAAGTTTACCAGCGAAGATCAAAGAAGAATTAAGTTTAGATAATCCTATGTTATGATATTTTATTAATGTTTTAGTGTGGTTGTTAGTTTCTGCCAGGTGTTTATAAGGCAGAATATTATGCATATGTCTTGTGTAGGTTGTTGGCACTTGTTGGTTAGGTTTATATATTATGAATAATTCAAACTGCTAAAACTTAGGACCAGTTTAGAAGCAGTTTAGAAGCAGTTTAGAAGCAGTTATTTCTGTAAGTTTTAAGTACTGGTTTAAGAAATAAGAATGGGTGGAAAAATTCTGATAAAAGTTCTTGAGTCTTTTAACTCTTGGAGATCGTTGGGTTCTCTCTAACGAGCCCTAAAAGTATAATCAAAATAGGTTATAAGGGAAGAAAAACTCAAAATTCTAGTAATCAACAACCAGATTTCAGTGTTCAGGGTCCTATAACTAGATCCAGAGGGCCTGTTCATAACAAATTGGAGTCAGAGCCGGTGGTTATGGGAGATTTCCGTTCCTTTCAGCAACAATTTGAGACTTTCCTCAAGATGTATGAGGAAAATAGAGATCGAGATCGTCAGGAACGAGAGCAAGACCGTGCATTGATGGCAGCACAACAACAAGCACTAGCCGAACGATTAGATGAATTGTCACGGGAATTGTCCACGGGAAGGCCTGAAGGACGTGCTGAGGGAGGCGAAGGAAGTGTTAATAGAGGCCGACGTGAAAGGAGGACAATGGGAGAGACAACTGAAGCAGCCGCTTTTGTTCCTTAAGTATACAAAATTGGATTTCCCAAAATATAATGGTTCCATAGACCCCTTGGGTTGGATTAATAGGTGTGAGCATTTCATCAGACATCAAAATACTCCAGCAGAAGAAAA
>CACSLK010031655.1:4955682-4969341 GCA_902706635.1 Striga hermonthica | reverse complement strand
GCGGCTTTTTTGGCTTTCTGCCACGGCCCGCTATCCTCCACTGATAAGTGTGCTTAGTTCAGAACAATGTGGGATGACTGAACTCATGAGTTTTCTCAGGAAGCTCATGTGTAACAAAAGTGCACTGAAAAGACTCGTGTGGTAATGTTGAGACCGCCATCATGCTCCAGGGCAGACCTGGGGCGTTACAATTAGAAGAAAGCATTTTGGAAGTGTTTTCTTTACGAAGTAGCAGAACGATGTCCAAGATCGTGGCTGAACAGTAGAATATTGTGAATGTTGAGTGTCCGAGATGATGAAAGTCCGAATTTATTTAAAATAAACTTTTGGGAGAATGCCTTTGTGCCACATAATTGGAAACAAAGAACAATCTCGCTGAACTAGCAAGGTGCAGGTTAATTTTCAAATGAATCACAGGTTCTATGACCGTGTGTCAAATTAGGATTTGCTGTGTGTCCCGTTAATTCGTCAACTATGTTATTGAAGAGATTAGCTGGAAAGTATTTATCTAATTGATACTTTCTACATTAGACTTTCCGGTAATTTATAGCTTTGTAAGATGACTGAGTTGATAAATGACTATCCAAATAGTTTTAATTGTAATGAATTTCATTGCGTGATTACTAAATTGAGCGGTGGCCTATTTGTGTATTAGTTATTACAATAATCGAAAATGATTCAATTTTTCTTTCTCTTTTCAATGTTCTATGTATTTTGCAACAGCTGGACTTGGTTAATTGTTTCAGGGAACCATAGCCGTGGTCAATCATTTGTATAAAGTTACTTTGTTTCTTTGTAGTATTATGTGATATATATTTGTGATAATTTAGTTGTACAGTGCATGTGTTTGCACATTCAGATTGTTCAAGCATAGCAGGCTCTCTTTATAGACTAAGAGATTTGTTTTATCAACTGATTTAATCATTTATGTTTGCTAATAGTGATAGTGCAAAGTGCTCTGGACCGTTAATTTTGTCCTCCTTTTCAAGTGCTTAGTGTGTATTATATAAATGTGTTTTCAGGATTCACGCACTCTGCATTTGCTTTAGGATATGAGGCAGGGATTAATAAGAGTACCATCGACGGCAACCTTGTTCCTCCTGGAGCACTTGTTACATTTATTCAGAAAGGAATTCAGTATCTTGAACTAGAAGCAAACCTGAGTAATGTAAGAGTGCTGATCATCACTATTTCTGAATACATATATGATTCGTGTTTCAAAAAAAATGCACCGAAATATTGATCTCTAATTCTCCAGGATAATTTGGACACGGATGAAGATTTCCAGTTCCTGCATCCCCTTGATCTTATAACAAAAGATTTTGATGAACTTAGGAAGATAATAAAGGAGAAAAAAGGAAATATTCAGACTGATAAATCGAAGGGAAAGGAGAAAGAAAATATTGAAAATGGTCTGGAGCATGGCAAGGGATCTTCGGTGGGAAAGGACAAGGAACTTGGAAAAGGTAAGGATAATGAGAGACAACAGAGGGATAGAGAAAAAGAACGTAATAGAGATAAAATGGAGAAAGAAAAAGAGAGAGAAAAAGCAAAAGAAAAGGAAAAGATCTGTGAGGCTGCTGGCGGTGTAAATCATACTGGGGATGACATAAACAGCAGACTTGACGAGAATGGAACTGGTGAAGGTATGATATATTTCAGCTATATGGGTGCATCTACACTCCTTTACTTTGAAGAAGCAATAAAGAACCTGCTGATTGAAACTTCGATTCATGGGTGTCTTAATGTGCATGGTCTTGCTTTTTCTTTGTGTTTGTGGATGTTTGATAGGGCCCGAACCAATGGATATCTGCAGTGGTTTAGTTTCCTTGCCTTGTGAAATCCCAAACAGTGATGTAACTGTTTTGCAAGGCCACACTTCTGAGGTTGGTCCCATTGTCATATTTATTCATCTAGTATCCCCACTATTGAGGACATTTGCTTGAAAATTTTATTATTTGTCACCGATAACTTTATGATCTCCTTTATTCCCTGCGCAGGTCTTTGCTTGTGCATGGAACCCTACTGGTTCTCTTCTTGCTTCTGGGTTAGCATAAGCTAAAACTTTATTAATATTAAGACGATATTAATTTTTGACTTTTTACATATTAATTCTCATTATGTGTCCCCTTTGATGTCTACAGAATATTGTTAAATAATTATTCAGAATTATCTGAACCTTTTTTATGTGCTACATATTGTCTTCTGCTAGTTATTGGTGCCTGACAAGCTGATTGGGGTACAATTTTCTCATCCTTCTTTTAGAAGACCTCTGAGATCACAATAATTTTACTTTTATCTATTCCATGATCAGTGGGCGGTTGAAAGGTCAAACTGGCCAAATCTTATTTTAGAAGCAGTATCAAGCATTGGAATGTTTGCTGTTTCATCTGCATGAAAGATATATCATTAAACTAGTAAACCTTGTGCTGATAACTGAAAAACTATAGATTAAATGAAACATAAGGTTTAGTTTTTGAAACTCCAATAAATAACATACCCAGTGTATTCCCAACTGGTTGGGGTCTGGAACTGGAAGGTCAGTTGTACGCAGACCTTACCCTTGTAATTATACAAGGAGGCTGTTTCCGTAGCGACCTAAGGTGCATTGCGTCGTTTGATATATTTTTTTTTCTAGAAACTTCACCTAATAGAAGAAGCACTAGAATTTAATTGAGCCATTTTGATCTAGTCCATTATTAGCACTATACCAGGAGAATTGTCAACAATGACTCTTCCAGCTCCATTTGGACAATAGTTTTTGAAACTCCATGGCTGTTAAATCTAGAAGGGAAGCTCTGCAGTTGAAATAACATTTGTGTGTTAAATTTTTCTTACATGGTCAACCCTGTAACCTTGTTGAGAGGGCTGGAGTACTTTACCACGGTTCCTACATATTTTTCAATTTTGAGCATATATCTTACTCAAAGGCGCTCCTTCACATTCTCCCTGTCACATTTAGGTGGTGTTCTTCGTTTAGGTGGTATCATGGCAAGAAGTTTAAATGACAAGGTTTAATTTCGCCTACTCAGACGTTCTTTGGTTTGCTATTTAGGCATTCCCATGAACGTGGTCCGAAAACAACTTCACTGTTGGCTCGACACAATGCCATTTTAGAGACATATGTTGAAACACCAATATATTTCTTGATACAATGCCATTTTAGAGACATATGTTGAAACACCAATATATTTCTTGATTAGAATTCAGAATGATTTAATTAATTGAAGAGAACAATTTTTCTATGTGTTTTTGCATCTGACTCAATTTGGGTAAGCGCAGTTTGTCTTTTTCTGGTACTGTGCATTTCAGTCGTTCAGTTGGGTATCTATTAACGTCCTTATGTTCATCTGCAACTGGATGAATGTTTTATGAAAACATGATGGACTAGTATGGCTATCTAACACGTTTGCCAACTGATATTTAATTGACTGGATTTTTGTTCACCTTTACTCTATTGTACGCACCAAGCTTGTTGATTTGAGTGAATTCTGTATTTTAGGTCTGGAGATTCTACTGCTAGAATTTGGACTGTTGATGGACCATCTAGCTCTAATCTGGAAAATGGGCCTTCGTCTGTTGTACTTAAACATTGCAAGGGTAGAATAAATGAGAAAAGCAAAGATGTAACGACACTTGATTGGAATGTGAGTTTCTATTTAATCTTTCCTTCTTATTTTTGAAAACTATTTTTGCAACTTGAGTACGCTGTTGAATTGTTCAGTGTCCTCATTTGAGGGCTGGATGGTGCTAATTTGTCATCTACTACTTTCCTGCTCTTGTAACATAATTTTATGTAGGTTGATGGAACATTACTTGCTACTGGTTCTTATGATGGTCAAGCACGGATATGGAGTAGAGATGGTAAGTGTCGTTAAACATGGTTTGTTAAAATTTATACCACTTTAAAGCTTTGTATGCTTTGAATATTTGGATTTGGTGGACGAATTAAGGATTACTTTTTTTAGCTTTTAGATGAATTCTAGTCGAATTGCAAAACGCAAACGGGGAAAGAAAATTGATCCAACCGAGCGCCAAACGCATACTCAAATCGTGTTTCAGGCCTTCTCTCTCTTCATCGAGACGCATGTTTACGTGTGATAGCAAAAATGTGTTTGTTGTTTTGGAATTGCAGTCTCACCCCCTTGTTTTTATTACTTACATAGTTGGTATAATAATTTAAAAAAAAAAAGAAGGCAATTATTCCTCCAGAATCTGCTATGTATGAACGAGTGATAATTGTTCAGATTATACTGAACAAGTCATAAGTTTTTACCAATAAAAAAAAAAAACACTAAAAACCATGCAAATTTCATAGAAATTAGATGTATATATTATGCATATTAAAGGTCAATCTAGTGAAAATATTTGTAAAATTTTTCTTGAAAATTTGTACAAATACGTTAAAGTAATTTATCAACATTCTAGGTCATATATTCTAACAATCCCTTTAATTATATTTAAATTAAAATAAGAAAAATAGAATTTTGGCTTATTGAACAAATATGTTTTCCACTTTTATCAATCTATAATAAAGTATTATACATTGTTTTAAAATCAAATATAAAACAATATTGGGTCAAATTTTTGAAGTTATTAATATGTGGGTTATATTGAAAAAAAATAAAAGTTGATGCGAAAGAGGATATTCCGAAAATATTCTTTTGGGGTTTGATAATGAGGTTATCGGTTGGAGAAGAATTAGACTGACAGCTACTGCAAAATGGGTTTGAGAATGAGTTTTTCGGTTAGAGATGACCTTAGCCACTTCCCCCCAAATTCATCAACTAAACACTAATTTTATGTTTCTTCATGCTTTTCTATACTACTGCACACATTAATAAAAATCTTTCCTCATACACCTGCGCCTGTCCCTCTAATACATACCCCATAGTTATTTCTGCTTATGAAATTTAGTGAAACATAAGTTTGATTAATTTAGCATCACTCTGTCTGAAGTTTTAGGATTGTTGTTTCTGTTCATGCTGCAACCTCTTGTATCCTGCTATAATTAAACGGGTAAAAGCGCCCTGTTTTGTTTGCCTTTTTAGGGATCTTCTGCTATTGGAACACGTGATGAATTTTTTAAGGACATAATTTTTAGAATCCAGTTATTTTTTTATCGGTGGCCTGCGGGAGAGGGGTGCTGTATGGAATGTTGAGTAATCTGGAAGAGCTAAAAAATATGGGTGTATTGATAGTTCAAATATTTCTCCTGCTTACGTTTATAAAACATCGACAACTAGTATTAGTATGTAAGACATATATGGAGTTCATGATGGAAGCTCTGGGGATTTTACTGTCGAACTGTGAGATGGATATTCTGCATCATCAAGAGCTGAACTTGTTATATAGTTATTAAAGCCTTGTTCACTATCTCCTATGCATTGACTTTGAAGAGCAAATAGGCTTCTGCGGATTATGACGTTGACACTATTTATTATTTAACTTGCTTGATATTAAATTTTGGAGCTGGTTTGCACAAGAATCTTAGCGCATAACATGCTTTGGAGTTGTCGCTGTATATAATGTGGGTTGCTCGTGGTGAGATAATATAGTTTGGAAGAGGCTACTTTGTCTGTTATCTTAGAATCTGCCACTTTTTCTGTATGGTTGCCTGGCTTTGATGGAAATGAGTTTTGTTTAGACAACATTGGTTGTAGATATTGTAACGTTTTGGCGCAACCCTCGAGACTTGATGGTGGTCCCCACCGTACCAACACGAGACTATAGTGTGATGTGATTCCTAAGAAATTTCCCAGGAGGTCACCCATCCCATATTGCTCCAAAGTAAACACGCTTAATTTTGAGTTTCTATGGACTGGGTTCCGGAGAAGAAGATGCACTTTGTTGATATAGCTTCTACCAATCAAGTCTTTTAATGTTTTCCCATATTGTGGCGGGGGGAGTTATAATTACTTTGATAGAAGATTGTTTCAGATTGAAGTTAGAAAACCTTGTGATTGTATAAGAGAAAGCTTTAGTGGTAGTTGGAAAACAGAAAGTTTAGGCGATTAGGAAGTATACTCAGTTTGACTTGTAATTCTCCCTTTACTGAATGAGATAATTATACCAGAGCTAACATGATGGAAACTACTTGCGTTTGTAAAAGGGTATTTGTTAGTCCCTGCTCGTTCACTGCTCAGGTAAGCAAAAATGCTTCCGGCACAAACGAACACTTTTAGGATGAAAAAAGAAGATTGTGAACAACTCAATGTATTTAGTATTAAGTTTTTCTGTGTGTTTACAAAACAAAAACTGCACCCCTATTTATAAGAACTAAAAAACAACTATCTAGTGACTTTCCTAGAAATTACTTAAGTTGAAAAGTCCTAAAAATCATCCTAAAATGGTTGCTATGAAAGTGCTTTGCAGCTGCAAGGAAAGTGTAATGAAATTGCAAGGAAACAACAAGGAAACATCAGATTATATTTCTTACAATTCTTTTCCTAATCCTGCTGTTCTTGCTTGTTTCCCACCATTCCAATCTTGGTCCTTAGCTCCATGAACCGAAGACGGCCGAGTGGTTTGGTAAGGATGTCTGCGAGTTGCCGTCCGGATTCGACAAACTCCAAAACAATATGTCCTTCATCGATACAATCACGGATGAAGTGAAAACGGGTATCGATGTGCTTGCTCCGGTCATGGAGAACTGGATTTTTTGCAAGGGCAATGGCGGGCTGGTTGTCCACCATCAGAGCTGGTGGACGAGCTTCCTCGCCGGTCAGCTCTCCCAGCAACCGACGCAGCCAGACCGCCTGGCACGCCGCTGTGGCTGCCGCCACGTACTCCGCCTTGCACGTAGACAACGCCACAATCTTCTGTTTCAGCGACTGCCATGAGATTGGGGCCGATCCAAGGAAGACGAACACACCGGAGGTGCTCTTCCGCCCATCAATGTCGCCTGCCATGTCTGCATCGCTGAAAACCGTGAGCCGCAGCTCACTTCCGTCGCCGGTCTTGGGGAAAATGATGCCCTGATCCACCGTCCCCTTGACATAGCGCAACAGCCGTTTTACTGCAGCCCAATGATCCTCTCGAGGGTCCTCCATAAAACGACTGACATAGCCCACGGAGAATGCGATATCTGGCCTTATGTGGACTAGATAGCGCAGCCCGCCGACGATACTCCGGTAGAGTGTTGCATCCACCTTCCCCGCGGTGCTGGCTTTCGTCAGCTTCAGCCGCTCCTCCATCGGAGTCGCGCATGATTTGCAGTCAGCCATGCCGCTTCGCTCCAACAGCTTCCCCGCATATGCACGCTGGCAGATAATGATGGAGTCTCTCCCCTGCTTCACCTCGATGCCGAGGTAGTAGGAGAGCTGCCCGAGATCGCTCATGCGGAAACGAGCTGCCATCTCGCGCTTGAAGCTGTTGATGTCCCCTTCTTGTGCCCCGGTGATGATCAAGTCATCCACACACACGCCGACGACGAGCTCCTCCTTCCCCCGTCGTCGCGTGTAAAGTGCGTGTTCTGTCGCGCAGCGCGTGAACCCAAGCGCACCCAGGGTGGCATCGAGTTTGGCTTTCCACGCTCGTGGGGCTTGACGCAGCCCATAGAGTGCCTTCCGCAGCCGCAACACCTTGTGCTCCTCTCCCTTGACGGCGAAGCCCGGCGCTTGCTTGACGAAGACAGTCTCCGCTAGCTCACCGTTGAGGAAGGCCGATTTCACGTCCAGGTGATGAATGCGCCAGTCCTTCGCTGCTGCCATGGCCAACAGTAGGCGAACTGACTCCATGCGCGCTACTGGTGCAAAAACTTCCTCAAAGTCGATGCCCTCACGCTGGACGAAACCGCGAGCAACGAGGCGCGCCTTATGCTTGACTATGGCGCCACTTTCGTCCCGCTTGACCTTGTAGACCCATTTGAGCCCGATTGGATGACAGCCTGGAGGTGGATCGACGAGCTCCCACGTCTCATTTTCCTCGATCGCCTTCATCTCCTCTAGCATAGCTCGTCTCCAACTGGCATCGCGCTCGGCCTGCGCGAAAGTCGATGGCTCCTCTGCGCTGACGAAGAGCAGCTCCTGATCGTCGAGTAATCGGCTTGCCAAGCCTGGTACAACCGAGTTGCCAACGAGGTTGTCCATCCTGCGAAACCTCACCTCCTCACCGTCGTGGAAAGCATCCACATACTCGTCGATGTTGCTTGGAGGAGAGGTGAACTCAAATGTCGTCGCTGGAGGTGTCCCCTGTCCTGCCGCAGCCGGGGACTGTGGTGGGGGCGTGTGCGCAGCTGCTGGTCGAGACTCTTCGCCCGTGCCCATGGCCGGACTTTGCGGCTCAACTGACGCAACCACAGTTGCTGGACTTGGCGCGTCCGCAGCTGGCTCCTCTGATCCCGCATCTCCTCCTTCGTGGATCACCAAATGCTCGATGACAAACGTACCGCCGACGCCACGGGCTTCCCCCGTGCCAGGATTCTCCCAATCCCAGGCCGCCATTTCATCGAACACCACATCCCGCGAGACCACCACCTTGCCTCCACGTGGATCGTAGAGCCGATAGGCCTTGCTCCCCTCCTCGTAGCCTAGGAGCACCATCGGTATGCTCCTATCCTCAAGCTTGGACAGGAAAGGCTTCGTCTTCTTCACATGGCCAATACACCCGAAGGTCCTCAGAAACGAGACGTCGGGCTGCTTGCCATGCCATGCTTCGAATGGTGTCATGCCCTTCAGGGCCTTCGTGGGCGCACGGTTGAGGATGAACACCGCCGTGCTCACGGCCTCTCCCCAGAACTCCGCTGGCATACCCTTTGCCTTCATCATACTTCGGGCCATGCCCACTACGGTCTGATTCCGCCGCTCCACTACGCCGTTCTGTTGCGGTGAGTACGGCGCAGTGTGATGGCGCACTACCCCATGGTTTGCACAATACGCGGCGAATTCCACCGATGTGAACTCGCCACCGCGATCCGTCCTCAGCACGCGCAGCCGCTTTCCGGACTCTGCCTCAGCCCGCGCCTGGAATTGCTTGATTGCCTCCGCAGCCTGATCCTTACTCGTCAGGAGCTGCAGCCACATGAAACGGCTACAGTCGTCCACGAGCAGCAGGAAGTAGCGTCGTCCGCCATGCGTAGCTGGCGTGATCGGCCCACAGAGGTCGCCGTGGACGAGATCGAGGACGTCCGCCGCACGATACTTGGCCGCCTTTGGAAAAGGCAGCCGCCTCTGCTTCCCTGCTAGGCAGCTATCGCACAGCTCGCCTACGTGCTCGATGTGCGGGAGCCCGCGCACCATCTTCCTCAGTCGACCGAGTGCGTCGAAGCTTAAATGGCCAAACCGAGCATGCCATAGCCATGGCTCCTCAATGTGCCGTACCGCCAAGCACACCGGTTGCTCCACTTTCAAGTCGAGGAGGTAGAGGCGGTTCCGGGAACGTTGGACCTTAGCCAGCAGCCGCTGTTCCTGGTCCTGGAGCTTTAGCACGCCGCCTTTGACAAGCACCTCGCAGCCGTGCTCGTCCAGTTGCCCGATGCTGATGATGCTTGAACGCAACTGCGGGATATAGTACACATCCGTCAATGCGCGGTGCTCGCCGTTCTGGCACCGGAAGATGACAGTGCCGCGACCTCGAATTTCCACCTTCGAGCCGTCGCCGAACTTCACTGTCCCCGTCACGCCGTCATCAAGCTCGGAGAAGGCCTCCTTGGAGCCGGTCATGTGGTTGCTAGCGCCAGAGTCCAGGTACCACCTCTGCTCCATGCCACCGCCCATTCGTCCAAGGTGGACTTGAGCACTCGACTCGTCGAGGTGAACTGCCTGCAGTGCCTTTCCCTGGTCCGCAGCCACTGCCTTGACTTTCTCTAATTCTTGCTCGACGTCGTGCGACGTGCCGAACTTCGCCATGAGAAGAGATGGCTCCTCATCGTCCACCTGCGCGAGGTGCGCCTCCTTTTTCTCCTTATTGAGAATCTTGCAATCTCGGGCCCAGTGCCCAGTCTTCCCGCAGCGTCGACAAGTATCTTTGTTGATCGGACGCGCGTTGTTGCCGTCCTTTTGCTGCGGGGCCTTGCCACGGCGCTTGCCGTAGCCGCCACGGCTAGAGGAGCCTTCCCCGGGTCGCCGCTCGCGCATACGAGCTGCCCATTCTTCCTCGGTCAGTAGTAACTTGCCGCTGGTAGATATCGTCGCCGTCTCCACGCGGTCATCCACTGCCCGCAAGCGACCAGTCACATCCTCAATCGTGAGGGTGGACATGCCGATCTGGGCATACTTAGGCGGCACGACGCGCAAGTATTTTGCGACCGCCTCCTCGTCGGTGATGGTGACGCCGTGTATCGCCAGCTGACTGACGAGCGACTGCAAACGGAGCGAGAAATCCTCCACTGCCTCACCGTCGCGGAATGCCAGCGCCTCGTACTCCCGCCGCAACTGTTGCGCCTTCGCCTTCTTTGCGCGATCAGACCCGATGCGCATGGCCTTGAGGGCGTCCCAAGCAGCCTTTGCGGAGTCCTTTGCGCCCAGCGACTCCACGTACTCGTGAGGCACAGCGGACAGAATCGCTTCCATCGCTGCGCAGTCCTCTTCTTCATCCTCGGTGCCTTCCTCGATGGCCGGCCAAAGCTTGCGCGCACGCAACTTGACCTTCATCAGCACCGCCCATTCGCCGTAGTTTGTGCGTGTGAGGACCGGCCAGTTGGCCCCGCCAACGTCCCGCACGGTCCTGTGGATGATGACCTCCTGGCGTGGTGAAGCGAATGCTCCGCTCCCTTGCACCATCGACGCAACATCTTGGCTTGCCATGGCTCTGATGCCACTTGTTAGTCCCTGCTCGTTCACTGCTCAGGTAAGCAAAAATGCTTCCGGCACAAACGAACACTTTTAGGATGAAAAAAGAAGATTGTGAACAACTCAATGTATTTAGTATTAAGTTTTTCTGTGTGTTTACAAAACAAAAACTGCACCCCTATTTATAAGAACTAAAAAACAACTATCTAGTGACTTTCCTAGAATTTACTTAAGTTGAAAAGTCCTAAAAATCATCCTAAAATGGCTGCTATGAAAGTGCTTTGCAGCTGCAAGGAAAGTGTAATGAAATTGCAAGGAAACAACAAGGAAACATCAGATTATATTTCTTACAGTATTTGTAGGGGTCAAATGCAAATACCCTTTTACAAACGCAAGTAGTTTCCATCATGTTAGCTCTGGTATAATTATCTCATTCAGTAAAGGGAGAATTACAAGGGTATTTGGGTCGCTATAGAAACAGCCTCCTTGTATAATTACAAGGGTAAGGTCTGCGTACAACTGACCCCCCAGACCCCAACCTCCAGACCCCAACCTGTTGGGAATATACTGGGTATGTTGATGTTGATGATGATGCATTTGACCCCTGAATTCTTTCTGGGTGTTGTTTCAACCTCTTACTCTATTGTCTCAGCTTCCCGTTTTGTAATATTATTTCTCACTTTTGTTTCCGTTTTCTGATCGTCTCACTGTCATTCCCATAGCCACGAATCACCAAAGGGTCCTTACCTGTAATCTATTGGAGCACAGATATGGAAAAAACTTGGTTTGGGCACAAATACTATGTGGATACTGATACGTGCACAAATTCACTTGTCTGATAAGCCAAATTCCTTATCCTTGACTTTATCCAGTTTTGACAATGTGGACATGGGTTGGATATGGGGTGGATGAGCTTCTGAATATCCTAGGGAGTTAAAATAGGAATATAGGACCTCCGACGGTCAATTATATCTCTCTCTCTTTCAACTCCGACCTTCTGGCAAATTTTATTCTTGGGTGCGTTTAACATCAAGCTATGACACTTCATCTTTATCTCCTGCTTGGCTAGCAACATTCACGCTTCATTCATCTCCTCTCCTGCAACTTTTAATTGACTCTACTTTGGCCTTTGAAAATTATTGAAATTGAGACTGCTAAAATGACGCTTAAAATTAGAGGGTGATAGTGGTATTTATTCAACAGCAAATTAGTTTCGAAGTGTTGCTTAGAAAATTAATTTTTTTGTAAAACTGAAAATGGTTGAACTTGACATGATAAAATATAGTTCAAGGGCACATGTCAATTTCCATCAGTTTGTGTATGACAATTTACTTGGCGTGTCATTTCCCAGACTTTTTTATTTTACTATTTTGCACATTTTTCATTTGATTTGTTAGATCAAAAGTGACATGGTGAGGTTCGTTTTACCCAGGTGAGCTGATTAGTACATTAAATAAACATAAAGGGCCAATATTCTCTTTAAAGTGGAACAAGAAAGGGGATTTCCTTCTTAGTGGAAGTGTGGATAAAACGGCAATCGTATGGGATGTTAAGACAGGAGAATGGAGACAACAGTTTGAATTTCATTCAGGTGCTTCTTAACTTAAAAAACATTTTTTCCTTCTAATCAAGCTTCTTTTGATGTTTGTCATTAATTATACCGACTACATGTTTTTGCTCATTGTATAACAGCTCCTGCCCTTGACGTCGATTGGCGAAACAATGCCTCATTTGCTACATGCTCTACCGACAGCATGATATATGTTTGTAAAGTTGGGGAGAATCGACCAATTAAAAGTTTCGCCGGGCATCAGGTTTGTTTCATTTGTTTATTCTATACCACGAGTTACCTTGGCAATTATTCTTCCAGTTCAAATGCGTGCAGAATTTTAGTGAGATTGAATAGTGTCATTTTTCCATGAGTCGTGGTCTCGTGGATAGTGGATGTCTGGATAGATTCAGATTCCATTTTTATGAATGAACATCACAGGTCACTCGATTAAGGCTTTTAAATGAGCAGGATCATGATCTGGTTTTTAAAACTTATGCTTGAATAATTATATCTATATGTTGCAGAAAAAATCGAAAGAGGAAATACGTACCATGTAAATGAGTAAATCAATTGCAAAAGAAATTTGAGGCCTATCTCATAATTATCCATCTCCATTTGTTCGTGATATTCTGAAACCTCTCCCAGTGATAGCTCAAATGTGAAGTTTAAAGCTTCATTTCTGAAAGTGTTCTTCTCTGTTATTATTGAATGGGTAATGACACTGATCATGTCTCTGTTGGAAGTCCAAGCAGTGATATTTTGCTAGATTTATTCTCTCCCGTTTTGGTTTGGTAAGATTCCGTTGGTAACTGGTAACATACTAACATTTGATAGTGGCCGTTTGGAAGATCTTTATTTGCATAAATGCCAACTCAGTTTGTTAACAAAATTGCTAGGGCGCATTTGTGTAAATTTACTGGTTAGAGGCATACATACAGCTTTCTATCCCATGCATTCAGTATATTATATGGTGTGTAATTGGTTATTCAGATGCACTGGATTTTTTCGTAGCACTAAAAACCATTTGTAAGTATGTTACAACTACTATGATTGTTAATATAACAATGTCTTACCACTTTTTGCTGTCCCGAGGTAGTGATTACGAGTGTATGTGGAATTCTGACAGCTGTTTGAGAAACATTTTGGGCTTGATACTGGTGTTAAAATATGATCATCTGGGCTGAATGACTTTTAATTTACATCATTTGTACCAACATTTGTACATATTTCAGGGTGAAGTTAATGCTATCAAGTGGGACCCCACCGGCGCCCTTCTAGCCTCGTGTTCTGATGATTCTACGGCAAAGGTCAGGGGCAGTTTTGGAATTCATGAAATTTTGCATTTAGTTTGTTTATCTTTTTTTTTTTTTTTTTTTT
>CACSLK010031655.1:4898924-4909896 GCA_902706635.1 Striga hermonthica | reverse complement strand
CTGCCTGTGCGCAGACAGCCGCACGCCGTTGCACTGGCGCGCTGTCTGGCACGCTGGGCACTGGCCGAGGCGCTGCTGCCGCTGTGTGCGGCAGTGCGACCACGGTCGACCCCTTGCCGACCGTCCGGCGACATTCTCCGTCCGAACTGACTTTATTAAGCATTTTATGACCTACTATGATCCTTAAACTGAATTGAACAAAGAATAACTGAACTTATTGAATGGCCATCGCACGCCTCCGCATGCTCTCGCTACGTGCGAGAGTGCGGCCTACGGCCTTCGGTTAGCTACCGACCAACTTACCATTACTGAAGACCACCTGATTTAACATGAATATACTTAGCAAACCAGACCTGAAAAGGCAACATCCACATATTAAACATGAAAGGCCGTGGCGGGCGCGCCGTGCGCAGCCGACGGCTATACGCCGCCTCTCGGCCGGACTACCTTTTTCCCCGGCAACTTCAGAACAACTCAAAAGGAACATCAAACTGAAACAATTTAAGACTTAAACACGCTGAAGAACATGATTAATACTGAAGGCTATAACTCTCGGCCCGAAGCCACCCGAGGCCACGCGTTAAACATCGGCGACGGTTGGGGCCAGGACATCACCGAAAACTTATTTTCCTTCGACGGAACTGATCTTATTAAACATCAAATAGACTAAGCTGGACAATTAAACATTAATAGTTCGGAAGTTGTCGGGAAAAATCGGAATTTGCTCGGTTATAATCTTACTCAATTACGTTCGGCCTTTACATGATTTTATTCAAAGTTCTCGAAACTCATCCGAGCATTTAACTCTGAACTGACCTAATTACTATAAACATGAACTGAGGAGGGGGATTACCTCACTGATCACTCGACGGAATTCGGAAAATCCGGCGTGTCTCCTTCCCCGCGTGACTCCGTGCGGTGACCTCAATTTGCCGTGAGAATTTAGATGGAAATTTATGGAATTTTGCTTGAATTTCTTTGCTGCTGAAAAGGGTTGAAGTATGCTGAATATACTTAGGAAAAAGTGGGACAAATTTTGCTTCATTTCTCCCCTTTTATGCATGGCCGTAGGGAGGAGAAATAATGATGCCATGATGTGGCTAAATCTTGTACTAACACTTGCCTAAACCTCATACATTATTGGATGACTAAGCATCCCTAGACTTTTCCACGTGTAAGCTCAAAAGAATGAGGAAGTTGGTTTCCTTATGATAAAGGAACTCACGGCATTACTTAGGATTTTTGGGCAAAATGCTTAAAAACTCACGGCATTTGGCATTATAAGTGATTAATTGACATAATTAATCACAATCTATGTTTAATTACTTAATTAAAAATAATACTTAATTACCAAAATTATTTCGAACGTAAGCGGTACGTCGAAAATAGATTTCGGTAATTCCGACTGAAAATAATTAATTCCGACGATAACATTACTATATCGGAATTAAACGTAATTTCTACCGATAAAATATCGGGGTATTACATTCGCACACATCGCCCTGCTATTGCTTGGCCTCTTCCATGTGCGCACTTCTATTCTTGACCACTACTGCAAATATTCAACCGTCACTTCACCAGACTCTTTCGATACTCTTCAATCCAACCTCTGTGGTACTTTTTTCAGTGTCACCACTCAGAGTGACTTGCCGACCTCTAGATTTGAACTCCATAACCCCAGTTCTGTAGTTGGTGGTCACCTTGCCTAATCCCTCGAGCCATTGTATCCCTAGAACAACGTTAGGTCTGACTAGGAGTAAGTCGTAGAGGTCAGCCTTCACAGTAACCCCTTGGAACTTGATCAGCACCCTACGGAACGACTCAGTGCATTGTAGCCTCTCAGCATTGGCTACTCGAACGTCAAAGGACTTAATCTTCATAGTTGGCAACTTCAGCTTTTGAGACAAGTCGACATTAATGAAGTTGTGTGATGACCCATTGTCAACGAGCACGATCACCCTACGATCCTTGACCCATGCGAGTAGTCGCATCGTCCTTGGCCCTCTAATTCTTGCCATTGTGTGCATCGAGATTTCAGCTTCTTCCTCTGGCACTTCTATCTCATCCTCTTGTTACAGTTCTTTCTTGACCTCACTCTCTTCCTCATCAGTATTAGCAGCTTCTATAACAAAGGTCTGCTTACATCTATGTCTTGGTGTGAACTTCTCTTTGCATTTAAAACAAAGGCCATTCTCGCGTCGGCGTTTGATCTCCTCAGGCGTAAGTTGCTTGACTGTTGGCCCCAAGGGTCGAGTGCTGATGGCTGGTCGTGCACCCATGGTCGTTTGGCTTGGGCCTGCATAGCGTGTATCGGGGAAACAGTTATCCACCCATGCCCTTCGCGTGGCTGCTAGGTGATCTTCGCGTTGTCGGACGACTACCAAAGCAGCGTGCAAGGTGTCGGGTCGTTCCAGACGCACCTCAGCTGCTAGATCATACTTGAGGCCACCTATGAATGCTCCTACCAATGCAGTTTCGGGCCAAGCCCGTACACGATAAGCTAGTTGCTCAAATTCCTTCAAATAGTCACGTAAATTATCTGTCTGCCTTATTCGAGTTAGAGCCTCATCATAATTGTGATAGTCAGATGTACCAAAGCGTGTGAGTAACTCTCTTTCGAAATTACCCCAGGTAATAAATCGCTATCGGCTGCGGTAAACGCTCGTGAGCCACTTCCACAACACGTTGGCCTCGCCATCAAGATAGTAAGCTGCGTACCTTACTCAATCATGGCCTTCGATTTCGTTGAGCTCGAAGTATTGCACAACACGGTTGAGCCAAGCCTCTGGATTGTGGCCATTGAAGGTGGACACCTCAAGTCGCGGCTTGTCGGGCTTTGGCCGATCTCGGTAGTTGGATGCTTACGATCGCCATTCGAAGTCCTCCTTACGCTCGCGTTCGTACTCCTAGAAGGGTCGTTCGCGCGCGTGCATTTCCTCGTGCCTAGGCGAATGCAGTGCCTCCGTTGCTGCTGTTGTCTCTGGAACCCACGCAGCACCTCGTCCAATCGCTGTTCGAGTTAAGCCACGGCAGCTTAAGTATTGTTTTGGTCTTCGTCGAGTGATCCGAGCCTTTCTTCTATAGCTTCGCCCATGCTTCGAACTTGAATATCGAAATTATTGATCTTGTCCTTTATCTCCTTGTTGGCCATGGCTGTTAGAGTAGTATACCCGGCGTTCAAATCTGATTGGACGTATTGTACTTGTAAATACAATTTATTGGAATTATATTGAATAAAAGGCATTACTTTATTTTAAGAGTAAGCATTTATCATATATTTGCACTTAAGATAAAATCCCTAGATCACTTATAGCTATAAGATATGGTTGCGAATAGAGATGGTGATCATGGAACATATCTTGAAAGCTGTGATCTTAAATACAGTTCCAAGTCGTTGGATGTTTCGAGATGGGATATCGAATAATCCAGAAAAGACTTGCACATAGTATGTATGTTTGTTGGACAAGAATGTTGCATTCCATCAACATTAGCGTGGGATGCAAGTACATATATGTGGGTGCTTGTTAGAGAACAAGTTCACTGAACATGACCGTATGAAAATTCTTAATGAAAGATTTATCTTGTCGAATAAGAATTTTCATGTTACAATAGTACATGACTAATCCTTAGATTTGAGGCACAATGGTAACTTTGTGCATGTTATATTTTACTTTGATTTATCCTTTTGATTGCTAGCACAATCGTATAAAGGGATATTTGGGGTATTATATTAATATGTATGGAAGTTTGTTAGTGGCCAACAAAGGATTCGACACTTATGAAGATAAGTGAATTTCCTATGTGTTTCATGGTTAGTAATTCAAAGTCCTCGGCCAAGGCGGGATGAATAGAGATTCATAATCGAATTACTAAACTTGAAATGGAATCATAGTTATTAAATCAATTTGTGTTTTGACAAAATCATACCCAAAGATTTAATCAGGAAATTAGATGTCGAAAGGATTTTACATGTATGGACTTGTAATCGAAATAGGTTTTTACGCTATTCACTTAATACTAGATTCATGCTACTTGCTAGATGTTCCCATGATATGTGGGTTCTTGAATTAAAGAGTTAATTCATGAATAAGAGTTAATAAGATTAACTCAAATTACAAAGAGTTGTAAACCCACTACTGTATTAATTGTGAACCTAAAAGGTCACACCAATTTTTGAATGAAGGTAAATTCAAAATAGTAATTCTAAAGAGTTAGAATTAATTGACAAATCTAATTTGATTAGATGTCAATTTATGGAATATATTAAATTAATCAATTGGATTGATTAATTGAATTTTGCATATCAATTTAGTAATTAATGGAATTACTAATTAATTCGCTATATGTATGTATGGGTTGAGTATTTATATGATAAATACTTGTTTTTGAAACATAATTTTCCGCTGCGTATAACCCGTACAGTACAGATGAACCCAACAATGGCTTTCTTCTCTTGCTTGCGTTCTTTGCTTTGAGGAGTCGTCTTGAGGATGATGATATTTTTTTTTATGGTGGGACAAAAAAAGAAGAGAAAAAGAAAGGGAAAAGGATAGGAAAAAGACACACGATCTAACACCTCTCCATGAAAGCACCAATGATGAAGATCGCGTGTCCCGACTGTCGATAAGCCACAAACAAGTGCCTTGAATCGCCGATAGTTGCCTATAGGTTCACTACCCGCACCCCTCTAAACGAATAAAATTGCAATAGAAATCTAGAAGAAATCTAAGACAAAGTGTTTGAACAAAAGTTCGGATTTTTATTGAGAAAACTGATGATCAAAAATAACATAGGGAAGGGGTCTTTATATAGACGCAAAATATATCTAGTCCTAATCTACCAAGGGAACTAATAAACCAATAAAATATTAAGAATCCTAATTAAGCTAAAAATCATTACGCATGATGGAAACTAGATAACTTGGCTTGCACTCCATTCAAACTCTCTCTCTCTCTCTCTCTCTCTCTCTCTCTCTCTCTCTCTCTCTCTCTCTCTCTCTCTCTCGTACCTTAGGTCAGCCACCGCCTCACACAACCGCCCCGCACCTAGCCTACTCCTTGCGGCAGTAGGGTGCGTCGCCATTCGCACGTGTGCTGGCACCCAGCGTGTTGTGCGCGCTTGCGCCCGTCAAGACGGTCCCGCGCATGTGGGTCTTTGCCTCTTTGCATGCCTCGAGGCATGAGGTCTCGCACTCTGCGTGTATCAACCCATCATCCGTGTCCTTCTCTCGCTTCCCCGCTGCGTCCCTTGCGCATGCATTACCACACGCCACTCGCCCACTAGCCAGGCGTGTTGCCTCGTGCGCCAGTCGTGCGCATGCATCTTCGCCCGTCATTTGGCCATTTTTGCTTGCCCCGCACGCATTATACTCAAGTGAGTGGACATCCACTATATCTCGCGCTAGCCTCTTGCGTGCGTGGTAAGCGCGACTTGCGGCATTCTTGAGCTGCCTAACCACTTCCGCATCACCCTACGTGCACAAACATTGTTGCCCTGCTCCCACGCACGTGTCTGCACGTGTGCCTGCTCCCGTAAGTGTTGCTGGCTGTCTACCACCACACACGCCTGATGCGAAAGTGGCTAGGCAGCTCAAAAATGCCGCGAGTCGCGCATATCATGCACGCAAAATGATAGCGCGAGAGACAGCGAAAGTGCGTCCACTTGAGTGAAATGTGCGTGGGGAGAGCAGTTAGATGACTACTGGTATAGGTGCACGAGACGCACGGGCGACTGTACTGGCAAGCGCGCTCGCGGAGAGGTCACCCATCGAAGAAGCACACGCGAGCGAGGCCTCGTTCCTCGAGGCATGCAGAGAGGCGGAGGACCACGTGCGCGGGACAAGCGCGACGGGCACAAGCGTGCACAGCACGCTGGGCGTGGCGCGCCCTACTACCACGAGGGATAGGTGAGGCACGAGGCAGTTGGCGCGAGAACGGTGCGTGAGGGGGCCAAAGAGAGAGAGAGTAAGAGAGAGTTCCTTTGAGTGCAATCCAAGTTATTTAGTTTTCTTTATGCATTATGATTTCTAGCTTATTTAGGATACTTAATATTTTATTGCTTTATTAGTTTCCTAGATAGATTAGGACTAGATATATTTTTGTGCCTATATAAAGGCCTTCCCTATGTTATTTTGAATCATGAATTTTATGAATAAAAATTAGAAATTTTGTTCTTCCACTTTGCATTAGTTTTTCACAAAAATTCTATTGCAAGAACATCTATCGGCGATTCAAGGCACAGGCTAGCAGCTTATCGGCAGTCGGGACACTCAATCTTCATCATTTGTGCTTTCATTGAGAGGTGTTAGATCGTGTGTCTTTTGCCCAATCCATTCCCTTTCCTTTTTCTTCCTTTTATTTTCGTTTCTCCGCCCTATTAAAAAAAAATCTCCAACACGAGTCCACGAAGCAAAGAGCGAAGGGAGGAAAAGAAAACCATGGCCAACAAGGATATGAAGGATAAGATCGATAATCTCGATGTTCAATTTCGTAGTATGAGCGAAGCCAAGGATGCACTAGGCAAAGGACTCGACCACACGAAGACAACGGTGTAAGATCTGATGAAAACCGTGAATAGGCGCTTTGACGAGATGGTGCGCAATGTGCTTGCATGCCTACCACCACCACGGCAGCAAGACCACGCACGATCCCATGACCGCGAGTGGCCCGAGGGAGAGGAACGTCGGCGTGAGGAGTACGAGCGCGAGGACGACTTTGACCGGTGGTCCCAGGCATCCAACTATCACGAGTGACCGAAGCCCGACAAATCATGCATCACTCTATCCACGTTCACCGGCAGTGATCCAGATGCATGGCTCAACCGGTCAATGCAATATTTCGAGCGCAATGAGACAGATGGGCAAGATCGTGTAAGGTACGCAACTTATTATCTTGATTGTGAGTCCAATGTATAGTGGCAATGGCTCACAAGGATCTACCGCAAATGGCAGTATGTCATCACATGAGGCGACATTGAGAGGGAGTTGCTCACGCATTTTGGTACATCCGATTACCATAATTACAACGAGGCTCTCACGCGCATACGACAGATGGTTAGCTTGAGCGAGTACATCAAGGAGTTCGAACGACTAGCATGCCGCATGCGGGATTGGCACAAGGACGCATTGGTGGGCGCATTCATCGACGGTCTTAAATTCGACCTAGCCGCAGAAGTTCGACTAGAGTGGCCAAAAACGATGCACTCGGCCATGGAGGTAGCTCCACGCCGCAAGGACCATCTGGCAGCCACACGAAGGGGACAGGTGTACGCCCGTTTCACCGACACTCGGCGCGCTGGTCAAAGCCAGTCGACTGCGGGAGCGCAATCGGCTCTCTGCTCACGGCCGGCAGGGCTAAAAGTTAAGCGACTGTCTCCTGAGGAAGTTAAGCGCTGATGCAACAAGGGCCTATGCTTCTAATGTGAGGAGAGGTTTACTACGGGCCACAAGTGTAAGCAAACTTTCGCTATTGAAGTCATCAATTCGGAAGAAGAAGAGCTCGTAGAAGAGGAAGTAGAAGAAAGCGAAGGTAAGATTGAGGTACCTGATGACGAAGCTGAGATCTCAATGCATGCAAGAACAGGAATAAGGGGGCCCAGAACGATGCGATTACCGGTGTGGGTCAAGGATCACCGAGTGGTCGTACTCGTAAACAATGGTTCGTCGCACAATTTCATCAACGCTGAATTATCCTAGAATCTGAATCTATCAACAACCAAGATTGATCCCTTTGAAGTCCGGGTAGCCAATGGAGAAAAGTTGAAGTGCTCGGACACTTTTTGGGGGGTACCGATCACGTTCCAAGGGGTTACTGTAAAGGCCGATCTCTATGCCTTACCCCTGGTCGGGCCCGGTGCTGTGCAATGGCTTGAGGGATTAGGATGGGTGACCACCTATTACCGAACTGGGATTATGGAGTTTAGATCAGGGGGTCGACGAGTTATTTTGAAGGCTGGAGAGGAAAAAGGTACTAAGGAAGTTGGGCTGAAAAGTATCGAGAGAGTTTGGCGAAGTGGTGACCAAATATTTGCAGTGGTTATCGAGGACATGAACACGCCCACAGACAGGACTGAGCATCAACAAGGAGAAGTGCGCTAGTTACTTGAAGAGTTCGATAGCGTGCTAGGGGAACCCAAAGGCCAATCACCCCACCGGAAGTTCGACCATCGCATACCTCTGGTCAATGATCAGCTTGCAGTACACGTCCATCCTTATAGGTATGCTCATTTACAAAAAACTAAGATCTAAAGGCAAGTAGTTGAGATGTTAGAGTCTGGATTAGTTCAGCATAGCTCGAGTCCGTTTTCATCACCAGTCCTGTTAGCTAAGAAGAAAGATGGTACGTGGAGGTTCTGTACTGATTATTGGGAACTGAATGCAGCAACCATCAAAGATCGATTTCCGATTACTAGTGTCGACGACAAGCTCGATGAGTTGGTTGGATCACGTTACTTCTCAAAGCTAGACCTTAGGGCAGGCTATCATCATATCCGACTCCACAAGGCTGATATTCCAAAGACAGCCTTTCGTATGAATCAGGGACACTATGAGTATTTAGTGATGCCCTTCGGACTGTGCAATGCCCCATCAACTTTCCAGTTTGCTATGAATTCCATCTTCAAGGAGTATCTACGTAAGTTTGTTTTAGTATTCTTTGATGATATTCTGGTTTATTCAAAGTTGTGGTTAGATCATCTTGAACATCTGAGAGTAGTGTTGGAAATCTTGAAGGCTAACTCGTTCTATATTTATCCTTCCAAGTGTTCTTTTGGACATGAAATGGTCGAATACCTAGGTCACTTTTCTCATGATGGAGTGAAGGTCGATCCGAGGAAAATTGAGGCTATGGTCGATTGGCCTAAGCCAACGAGTTTCACGTAGCTAAGGGGATTCCTAGGGCTTACAGGGTACTACAGGAAGTTCATGAAGGGTTATGGTACCATCGCCAAGCCACTGACGGAGATGACCAAAAAAGGCGGGTTCAAGTGGACAGAGACTAGCGAGGTAGCATTTGAGAAATTGAAGGGCGCAATGGCCACTACGCCAGTGCTCGGCAGGCTAAGGTTTGATGTTTTGTTTGAGGTATATACAGATGCAAGCGATATTGGAATAGGAGTTGTGCTAGTGTAGGAAGGACGACCACTGGCCTATCATAGCAAGGAATTGGGAACTACTCAAATGGGGGCTATCTGTGTACACGAAGGACATGCTAGCAGTTGTCGAGGCTGTGAGATGCTGGAGGCCCGATCTGTTGGGGTGACATTTTTGGATTGTGACCGACCAGCAGCCTCTAAAGCATTTACTCGAGTAGAGAATTGTGATATCTGAGCAGTAGAAGTTTGTCTCGAAGCTCATGGGATTCAATTTCGAGATAGTCTATCGACCGGGTTGACAGAATGCCATCGCTGACGCATTATCCCGACGGACAAATGTAGTCGAGCTGACGGCTATCACCAGGCTGACATGGACCATTTGGGAGAAAGTTCGAAAGGCGCAAGATGAGGATACTCACTACCAGGAGCTGCGCCAGGAGATTGAGGCAGGCAACACTACCCCTGTTGACTACGAGCTGCACAATGACCTACTACTTTATCGAGGTCGATTATTTGTTCCCGACAGTGGGCAGCTACGCGAGAAGATTATGCAGCACTTCCACGATTTTAATATAGAAGAATACTCGGGGATCTACCGCACATGGATGAATAGCCAATACTTTCTTTTGGCTGGGGCAGCAGGGTACAGTCCGGGATTATATCGCACGATATGATGACTGTCAGCGCACCAAGGCTGATTCATGACGACCAAGCGGGTTGCTGCAACCACTACTGGTACCCAGACCGATTTGGGAAGACATCACTATGGATTTCATTGAAGGGTTGCCAAGTTCTAATGGGTTTAATAGTGTTATGGTCGTGGTAGATCGACTTATAAAGTATGCTCATTTTATACCCATCACGCATCCCTATGCAGCAAAGTCAATTGCCAGGCTATTTTTGGAGTATGTGATGAAGCTACATGGTGCTCCCCGATCAAATGTTTCTGACCGAGACCGGATTTTTATGAGCAATTTTTGGTCCAAATTCTTCAAGCTGTAGGGGACTAAGTTATTAATGAGCTCGGCCTATTACCAACAGACAGATGGACAAACCGAGGTAACTAACTAAACTTGCGCAATATTTAAGGTGCTATGTTCATCAATTTCCAAAGAAGTGGGAGAATTTTCTGCCATGGGCTCAGTATTGGTACAATACCACTTGCCATGAGTCGACCAAGATGACGCCCTTCGAGTTGGTATATGGGTGCAAACCTCTAACACTATTCAATTACTTGGAAGGAAGTACAGTCAACAATGAGGTTGGTCGAGAGCTTGAGAAGCGAGATTTGATGTTGCGAGAGTTAAAGAAAAATCTCGAAGGCTCGATTAATCGAACCAAAGCCTTCGTAGATGGGAAAAGGCGTAAGGAAAGTTTTACGCCAGGAGAGTATTTTTACTTGAAGCTGCGACCATTCAGGCAGCGCACGACAGCACAAAGGGCAGCAACCAAGCTAGGAGTTCGTTATTATGGACCTTACCAGATTCTGAAACGCATTGGACAAATAGCTTATGTCCTAGAACTGCCAGAGAGTTTGTAGATCCATCTAGTTATCCATGTCTCGCAGCTCAAGAGAAGTCTAAGAGAAGCTCACAAGAGGTGTGAGGAGTTACCAACTACTGCGACCGATGGTAGGATCATAGTACGCCCAAAACGTGCGATTGAGTATCGCAAAATCAGGAAAGCAGGGTGCTATCATTGAGAAGTACTTGTTGACTGGGAAGAGTTGCCGCCAGAATAATCCACGTGGGAGGATCTTGAAGAGATGGGAGATCAATTCTTGAATTTTGTCCTTGAGGATAAGGAAACACTTGAAGGGGACAGAAATGATGCGGAAGTGGCTAGGCAGCTCAAGAATGCAACGAGTCGCGCATATCACGCA
>CACSLK010031655.1:4886927-4897314 GCA_902706635.1 Striga hermonthica | reverse complement strand
CTTATTAATATCTGAACTTAAACTTGCTTTACTGAATTAAATAACACATAATGGCCGGAAAAACTTGAACATAACATGCTATGGAACTTGAGTGGCCGTGGTGCGCACTATGGGTGCGACCACCCCCTTCGGCCAAAATACTAGTAACATGATAATTTCATTCGAACACTTAAACATGATATCTCAAAATAACGCTAAACATGCTGGCATTGGTCGGCAAAATATGAACTTACATAACGGACATGCATGCTCGGCCCGTGGCGCGCTACGTGCGCGGCCACGTCTCCCTCGGCCGAACTTTTCTTAAACATGATTAAATTCTACCGAACACATGAGTTTATATAAGCATATTTTCTCAAATAAAAGCTAAATGTACTAGGGTTACTCGGTTAATTCTATGAAATTAACAACATGATTCGTGAATTACTAAAAATGAGACATGAAGGCACGGCATGGGTACGGCTCGCATAATTCTCGCATGCATGAACATTTTTACATATAATCTCACATGAATATGATGTACTTGGTCATAGCCGAAGGAACTTACCTCGTACAAGCTTCGGAGACTACTCTCGAACACACTAGCTCTCGGCCGTGAATAACTTCGCGTGCGGTGGCTTGCGGTGCTCGCGTGACTTGCGGACGCGTGAACTCTCGGTGGCTTGTGGATGCGTGCTCGGCAATGGCTCTCGGCGGAGATGCTCACGCACAAAGCTCACCACAAATGCACAACTCACACAAAAAAAACCACTAAACTCTCTCTCGGCTATAATATTAAGGGAAAGAAATGGAACAAAAATATTCCTAAGGCATGGTTTATAAAAACCGAGGGGGGTGTGGGCGGAGGAAACAAGGGCTCGGTCAAGCACTCACATGCACTAAGACATTGTCTTATTCTCACGTGAAGACCAAATGCACGGCATTTTTGAGGTGCTCACATGCGCGGACAAAATGGACAAGGAGTGCGCACGGAATTCAAGGGCTGACGCACAAAAACTCACGCACAAGAGGACAAGGCGCACGGGTACAAGCATAAGCTAAGGGACAAAATCCCACTCCACGATGCACGGCTCCCAAAAGCTCTCGGATTCTCCGCCCCTTACAATGGCACGGACGCGCGCACGGATATGCGGGAGTCAATAGGACAAAGCGCGGATACTCACAAGGGCTTAAGATTCTCCGCCCACTAACACGCTCGGCAACGCTTGGACGTGGTTGGAGGGTCTCGGGCGAATGCTCAACGCGTGCACGCATGGACCGCATAGCTTGATCATGAACTCGGACGAACACGCGGACGCGAACGCGCCCGAACCGATGGACCGAGACACTTCGCACGGACACTTGCTCATGAACTCGAAACCGAACCATTACTAATCTCGTGATTAAATTAAATTAATCACTTAATTATGTTTAATTATCTAATTAAACATAATGCTAAATTACCAAAATTATTTCGAACGTAAACGGTACCGTCGAAAACAGTTCCGGTAATTTTGACTGAAATAACTGAAATAGTTAACTCCGAAAATAATATCGGAACTGAAATATTATTATACTGATAAAAGTTGGGATATTACAGAAGGCGCGCGCACTACAGAACCTACGAGCAAGCACACGCCAACCCTAGCACTTTCGTTGAGTGAATAGAGGGGTATACTCTTATTAACTCACTTATAGCTATTTGATGTTCATGTTAGAAAGATCATGTAGCAATCATGTCAAATAGCCCATGTTTTGTACGAAAATGCACTCGGAGGTGCCATATAGGCCCCTCTCGAGCCATGCCAAAATCTAGCCAAACACTTCCGAGCAATTTATGTGTATTTAGTCATTTCATGTCATGTTATGTCCAGTCATGTAGCTTTTGCCAGAAAAAGTCGCCAGACGGTCGGCAAGGTGCCGACCATAGGGCCTATCCACACAGAGCGGTGCAGCACCGCCGGTAGTGGCCAGCGAGCATGAGTGATGAGGATAGCGTGTCCCGACTACTGATAAGCCATAAACCAGTGCCTTGAATTGCCGATAGGCCTAAAGGTTCACAAACCGCACCCCTCTAAACGAATATAATTGCAATAGAATTTTGGTGAAAAACTAAAGCAAAGAGAATGAAAAAAAGTTCCGATTTCTATTGATAATTTTGATGATAAAAAATAACAATGAGAAGGGCATTTGTATAGGCATCAAATAAATCTAGTCCTAATCTAACTATATCTTTAATAAAATAATAAAATATTAAGTGTCCTAAACAATCTAAAAATCATAATGCATAAAGGAAACTAAATAACTAGGGGATCTTGAGAGCCTTGACTCGCACTCCAAGTTGGGAAGAATAATCTAGAGAAGATTCAGCTAAAAAAGACTCCTAGAAGTCCCAGTTTTTGCTGGCCAAGTTGCCCCGCGCGCTGCCCCTGACAGGCCTGCTGCCCAGCACGCGCCCGTGCGTGCCCGTCCCTGCGCGCGTTCATGCACGCGCGTTCATGCACGCGCGCTCTGCTGTGCTGCGCCTACGTGCGCCCGTGTTTGTGCGCGTGTTTTCGCATGCATGATACAAAAGTGGTAATTAACCCAGTAAGTCTGAGGTGAGTCCATCGAAGACCTCGACATATGGCTAGAGAACATGCTCGAAGAGCCACAAAGCCCAATTTATCGACCTTCTTGAAAGCGAGATTGGCCAAGAGAATTGTTTGTCCTATTTTTGTTATTGTTTTCATGAGTATTTTGTCGTGCGTTTTCACCATTTTAGGTTGTTTCTTTGTATTTTTCGGTCCATTTAGTCGTTTTGTGTGTTTTTGCGTTATTTTAGTATGTTTATTATTTTTATCCTATTTTTCTGTATTTTTCATGCTTTTTATGTTGGTTTGATTACAGGTTGTAGTCGCCTGGTTAAGGTCCTTTATTTGGTTTCGAGAAATCTTATGTTCAGGCGACCGAATACATAGAAGCTGAGATTTCTACGCGATGATACTAGCCTAGAGTTTGAAGACTTGAAATTTTTTTTTCCAGTGGGCCTTAGCGCCGCTAAGGGGGGATAGCGCTGCTAACCCCACTGGCAGACATCAACTTTCTTTCTTTTCCTCAATTTCTAGCTGGTTTTGATAATGGAAGTGAATGGAAGACATTACCAACATTCAAGCTTTGTTTGGTAGTGATAATGCTTATAAAGATGTCTCCACTTATGTCATTCTCTCCCTATAAATACCCTTCTTCTTCTTCCCTTAAAAATCATCCAATCTATCCATCTTTCTTTCTTGTATTTACATTTCACCACCTTTTCTTTATTGTTTGAGTTTGTAAGTTTAGATTGCATTGTTGGATTGTTGAAGACATTAAGTTTGCATTTGCTCTTGTGGATTTCATATTGCAAGTAAGTTGTTTATTTCCTTTTATTTATGTCCAAGATGAGTTATTTGTATGAACAATTGCATGACAATATGATGATGTCAACTAATCCTCTTGCTAGGTGAGGGGACGATCGTTTCGGTTCATTATCATGTATATTTAAAATTGCTCCATCTTTACAAGTTTTATTAATTTCATTATTAAATGCTTGATCACCATTTTAATCTGTATAATCGATTTCAAAACCAAGAGGGGAGAAATTGATAGAAATCAACTTGTTTAGAGTAGATATGTTCGGAAACGTATTGTCTATGTGATAATTGTTTCATTAAAAATTCACTCTTTTATGCTTATTTGTATATTACGAAAGTTAGTATGCTTAAACCGCTAAAAGATTTAATTAGTTTAACCTTTTAATCGATTAAAATTGATTGTTGTAAACATTAGTCGAACTGGAATTGATTGTCCCCGATATCCTAGCCATTTATATCACTTGGAATTATCTTCGTCATTTCATCTCATTTATTTTTGAGCTATAGTCATCTTCTTAATTGCTACAATTAAATAGTTAATTTTTATTTCATTAGTTGATAATCAAATCAAAAGAAAAATCGAATTAGAATGTTTAGGATTATTTTCTCTTTGGTATATTGAAAAAACGTACAATTTAGTTCGGTTAACCTTTCTTTGAGGACGACTCGAGTCGGGTAACTCGGTTACAACTTGCCCAAAATTATTACAAACAAAATGGCGCCGTTGCCGTGGAAGGTTTAGAATTATTTCGTGCGTCTATTCATTTGTTTCCGTGTTTCTTTAAATTATTGTGACTTATTATTTTTGTGTTTCTGTTTGTCTTTCGTTTTATTTAGATTTTGTGTATAATTTGTCGTTTTCTTTAACAGGGGCTCGTAACGCTTTGTTGTTTTTGTATGCATACTAGGAGTGGTCGTGTGTTCATTCCAACCGACAAATCCATTAACGAAGCATTACGAGACTTGTTCGCCAATCTTTCCCTCGAACCATCAAATTCCATCAATCAAAGCAAAATGGCCCGAAACGATGAAGAGGAAGTGAACAATCCCCCAAGATATCTTCTCCGCGACTTAGCCCAACCGGTGATCAGGCCGGTGACTTCATGTATCAGGTTAGGACAGGCGGCTCGGAACTACAAGCTCAAAACTATTCACTACAATCAACTCCCATCATTTCACGAGCTCCCCAATAAAGACCCGCTCTATTTCATTGGGGAATTTTACAACGTCCTTCAAACATTTCCACTCCATGGGCTCAACGAGGACTAACTCAAAATGCAGTGTTTTCTCGAGACACTCAAAGACTGGGCAAAGGCATGGTTCTTGACGCTTGCTCCTGATTCTCTCTCTACTTGGGAGTAAGTGTGCACGAAGTTCATCGGAAGGTATTATTCCCATCAAAAGACACAAGAGCTCCGATCACAAATTGTCACTTTTGCCCAACAACCAAACGAGCCACTACACGAGGCATGGGAACACTTCAAGGATCTTCAAAGGCAATGTCCACACCACAACATTCCCCCCGACTTGTTGATGAATAGCTTTTATGACTCCCTCCACCAAAACCTTCAATACATGGTGGACAATGCGGCCGGTGGAGACATTGGGGCAAAGATAGCCGAAGAAATGATGGAGATTCTTGAGACGATGAGTACAAACTCGTTTCAAAAGAGTAGCCTAGGGAAGAAGGCAATGGTCCACGAGATAGCTCCCGGACAAGACATGATAGCTCACCAAATAGCCGAGCTCACGGAGTAAATGAGGCTACTCAATACAAGAAGTGTCCAACCTGTACAAGCTATGACGGTAGAACCATGCGACACATTTTGTGTCCATGGGCACCGACCCGAGGTGTGCCCATCTGTTTTCGATCAAGACTTCGAAGAACCATATATGGATGCCAATGCTCTCCAAGGATACCAAAACCGACCTGTCAATGATCCCTACTCCAACACATACAACCTAGGATGAAGAAATCACCCCAACTTCTCATGGTCAAACAACAACAACACCCAAAAACCCCGACAAAATTTCATGCAACAACCGAACCGCCCCAACTTCGCTCCCCAACAACATATTAGACCAAACTACCTTCAACATCAACAACCACAAGGGGGCCTTATGGGAGGGATTCAAACCCAAGGGGCCGGTCCTAGCTCGCTCACTCAAGACTACAAATTGGATGAAATCCTCCAATTTATGACAAACTAAGAATCCACTATCAAGCGTATGGAGATGCAAATTGTCCAACTCGCCTCAAGAGTTGGCAATTTGGAGACCGAATCCGACAAAGGAAAGCTCCCGAGCCAACCCGAGCAAGCTAAGGCGATCACCGTTTTAAGGAACATCAAAGTAGTCGACAACCATGTAAGAATGCCCGAGACGGAGGACCCGAAGCCAACCGACCAACCCAAGGAAGATGATTTCGAAGGGAGCACACGGGCCAATTTGGGAAAGCTAGTAGAAGGTCCACTTTTACACAAGTCCTCAAATCCATTCAAACCACGAATCCCTTTTCCAGGCCGACTTAGGAACAAAATGCAAGGAAAGCAATTCTGGGACTTGTACAACATGCTCTCTAAAGTCAACGTCAACTTGACACTCCTTGACGTAATAAAAAACATGCCATCTTATGTAACATTTTTCAAAGTCTTGGTGACAAAGAAAACAAGATTCGAAGACGGCAAAAAAGTTGTAGTATACGAGGCGGCAAGCACTATGCACCATGACCTACCCAAGAAAGAATGTGATCCCAGGGGTTTGGCGATCAAGATAGCCCTCGGAAATGGGAAAGAGGCTTCGGGATGCTTGACCTCGGAGCTAGGATCAACCTTATGCCATTCTCGATATTTCAACGGCTAGGTCTTGGAGACTTGAGACCAATCCATATGTACCTCCAACATGCCGACCGTTCAATACGATATCCTAAGGGAGTGGTGGAAGATGTGGTTGTTCGTGTGGGGAAGCTCATTTTCCTCGTAGATTTTGTAATTCTTGACGTGGGAGAAGTGCACGAGAATGGGAAGGATCACACAATCCTTCTCGGTAAACCATTCATGGCCACCACTAACACTCTCATTGATGTAAAGAACGGGACGCTAAACATGATGATGTTAGGTGAATCCGTATCCATTTATGTTCGAGAAGCCACATCCGCATCCTCGGTGAATTTTGTGGAGGAGTGCGCATTTGTTGATATAACCGGTCCACTAGTCAAAGAAATAGCCAAACAAGAATAGGTGGTGATGCATATACCCGACTTCAATAATGAAAATGAACCAACCGTCGATCTTTGCAAAACCAACCAGCCCTAGAGCTTAAAAAACTACCTCGACACCTGAAGTGTGTACTCCTCGATGAGGAAAGACAAAAGTCGGTAATCATTTTTCCCGAGCATGAGCAAGATTAAGAAAGCGAACTACTTGAGATGGTCCGAAAAAATCAAAGAGCCATCGGATGGGGCTTTGGAGATCTTAAAGGCATAAGTCCCTCCACATGCATGCACCAGATCATATTAGAAGAAGGTGCTAAGCCATTTCGAGATAGCCAACGGCGGCTTAACCCGAACATGATGGAGGTGGTGAAGACGGAGGTTCTCAAGCTCTACTTCGAGGGGCTTATCTTTCTTGTAGCTGATAGCGAGTGGGTGAGCAATATCCATATGGTGCCAAAGAAAGGAGGTATCACCGTTATCGAGAACGAAAAGAAAGAGATGATCCCGACTCACATTACTACTGGGTGGAGAATGTGCATAGACTATCGGCGACTCAATGCCTTAACCAAGAAGGACTACTTCCAGTTACCGTTCATTGATCAAATCCTTGACCGCCTTTCTGGCCACCAATTCTATTTCTTTTTAGACGGACTCTCTGGCTACTACTAAGTAGCTATTTCTCCCGAAGACCAACCAAAGACCACCTTCGAGTGCCCATTCGGCACCTTCGCATTCAGACGGATGCCCTTCGAAATTTACAACACACCCAGGACCTTTCAAAGGTGTATGTTTTCCATCTTCTCTGACATGCTCGAGGATTTTCTACAGGTATTTATGGATGACTTTTCTATTTTCGGTGATTCATTTTCTCATTGTCTCTAAAATTTATCTCGAGTTCTTGACTGCTGCATTGAGTCTAACTTAACTTTAAGTTGGGAAAAGAGTCACTTCATGGTTAAAAGTGGAGTTGTTTTAGGGCATGTTGTTTCTAGTCAAGGGATTGAAGTCGTCAAAGCCAAGGTCGACGTGATTGAAAAACTCCCCCCTCCCGTAAATGTTAAAGGTGTTAGAAGTTTTTTAGGTCATGCGGGTTTCTATAGGCGTTTTATCAAAGATTTTTCGAAAATAAGCCAACCATTATGTCACTTGCTTGCTAACGATGTGTAGTTTGTTTTTTATAATGCATGTTTAGATGCTTTCGACAAGTTGAAAAATAAGCTTGTGACAGCGCCCATTGTGATTGCACTGGATTGGTCATTACCCTTCGAAATAATGTGTGACGCATCGAATATTGCGGTTGGGGCCGTTTTGGGTCAACGAGTTGATAAGGGGGTGATTGGATATGAATTCAACTAGTAAAAAACTAGTTTTTTTTTAACTATAGTTAAGTTTGAGAAAAAATAGTGTGGTTAATTGTTACTGGATATATTAAAATAATATTTAAAATTAAAATATTTAAAGTTGATTTGATGTAAAAGTAGGAGAAAATGATTGGAAGTGATGGTTAGATAAAATTATGTGAGTGAATGAATATTGAATTAAAGTTGATGTGATGTGTAATAATGATTGGTTGATATTATTTAATTATATTGATAATATTGGAGATAGTGGAATTGAGTTAAAGTTGAGTTAAAATTTGAGTTTTGAGTGGAATATTTACTGTAGAATTCATAAACAATGACGCCCTTTCGCGTGATTTATTATGCTTGCTTGACTTTAAACGGCGCCCAACTAAATTACACTACAACCGAAAAAGAGCTCCTTGTCGTGGTTTTCTCTCTTGAGAAATTTAGATCATACATTTTGGGATCTAAAGTAATTGTGCATTCCGATCATGCGGAACTAAGGTATCTTTTGAGCAAACTCAATCGAAACCGAGACTTATTCGGTGGATTTTACTTTTGCAAGAATTTGACGTTGAGATTCGTGATAGAAAAGGGTGCGAAAATGTTGTCGCGGATCTTGTGTCTTGTATTATTCCTTCCGAATCTTCACTTGCATTACATGAGCATGTTAGTATTAATGATGATTTTCCATATGAGCAATTGAGTGAAGTATCTAATCATCCAGGGTATGCGGACATAGTAAATTTTTTATCCGATGGTGTTTTGTTAGCTAAACTCTCCTCCCAAGAGAGGAAACCATTTGTTTCAATGTGTACGAACTATTTTTGAGACGACCCATTCCTTTACAAGACGGGAAAAGACGAGGTGCTATGGAGATGTGTACCCGTAGAGGAACAATCGGACGTTCTTACTTTTTCCCACGAGTTTCATCGCGGAGGTCATTTTGGAGGACGAAAGACCGCTTTTAAAGTCCTCAATCAGGTTTGTTTTGGCCTACTATTTTTCGAGACGCTCATAACTTTTGCTAATATTGTGACCATTGTCAAAGGATTGGGAATATCGGTTCTCGAAATGAAATGCCCCTAGTTAATAATCTTCAAGTTGAAATTTTTGATGTTTGGGGTATTGATTTTATGGGGCCCTTTCCTAAATCCTTTGGTTTCGAGTATATTTTGCTTGCCGTTGATTACGTGTCCAAGTGGGTCGAGGCCATCCCCACAAGGACATGCGATGCTAATATAGTGATCAAGTTTTTGCAAGGTAACATTTTGAGTAGGTTTGGTTTCCCATGAGCTATTGTGAGTGACGGAGGCAAATATTTTTGCAACCGCATATTCGAGAAGTTAATGAAGAAATACGCCATATCGCACAAGGTTGCGACCCCTTACCATCCGCAAACATCGGGACAAATTGAGGCGAGAAATAAGCAAATTAAAACTATCTCGAGAAGACGGTGAACTCATCCCGAAAAGATTGGTCCCGACGGCTCGATGACGCATTATGGGCACAATGAACCACATACAAAGAAGTGTTGGGGATGAGCCCTTTCCGGCTCGTCTACGGAAAGCTTGTCATCTCTCAGTTGAGATCGAACATAAAGCATTTTGGGTGATTAAGAAGATGAATGCCGGAAAAGAAAGAAAGTTGCAACTATCGGAACTCGAGGAATTAAGGAACGAGGCGTATGAGAACTCGAAAATTTACAAGGACAAGGTCAAGCGACTGCACGACGCTCGTGTTGTCCGAAAGGAGTTGATTCAGGGTATGCAAGTTCTTCTCTTTAATTCCTGACTCCGTCTATCCCCAGGAAAACTTAAGTCCCGGTGGAGTGACCCATTTATTATCGATAAAGTTCTATCTTTCGGAGCAGTCCGACTTTGAAACCCGTCTAATGGTGAGTTATTTGTTGTGAACGGACAAAAGGATAAAGCCATACATTGGAAGAGAAATTCGGAAGAAGCACGTCGACACTGTCGATCTCGGCGAGCCACATTTCATTTGATCGCGAGAGTGCCGACCTCCCGGCAATAAATCGAGCACTCTTGTATATAATATGTATATATATTTTTTTTTAAAAAAAAAAGAGGGTGGTATTAGCGCCGCTAACCAGGCTTAACGCCGCTAAGCCCCAAGTTAGCAGCTGCTAACGCCCAACAGAGAGTTTTCACTAGAGGAATATAACGGCTATTATCCACGATTAGCGCCGCTAACCCGAGTTAGCGCCACTAAGCCCCAAGTTAGCAGCCGCTAACGACCAACAGAGAGTTTTGAACTAGCTTGAGTAGCACCACTAAGCCCATGTTAGCGCCGCTAAGCAGGGTTAGCGCTGCTAATCCCTGCTACTTAGCGGCGCTAAGGGGGGTTACCGCTGCTAACCCCCCAAGACTTAATTAAAAAAAAATGATGGAGCTTACTACATTTCTTCCCCAAATTTCACTTCTCTCTCTCACATGCTC
>CACSLK010031655.1:4857823-4869733 GCA_902706635.1 Striga hermonthica | reverse complement strand
ACTATGGAATTCATATTCATTTAATATTAGGTCTTTAATATTAAATGTCTCCCACTATTTTAATTAAAACCCCATTTTAATTATGAAAATCTAATTTTCATAGTGGGCTTCAAGTCCAATAAAAATATTCCATATCCCAATTTTATGAGTACGCATGGAACATTTATACTGGTAGTCAACTTTTGACAATTATATCTCTATACAACCTTCAAGATATTTTGCCTCACCTTTCCTTATATACCTCAATTTTATGACCGTATATATTACTCAGTGTCAAATCAAACCCATCAAACATTCATGATAACGGCCCACCAGAATGTCCCACGACTCATGGTCAACACAAAGAGGAATCCGTTTCACGAGTATCACTATACTTAGTAGGGATCACAGCTTTCGACACAAAACCACCCCACGACTCATGGTCGGTGATAAAGCATCGTAGCATCACATGTCGTCTACTTTTGATGGAAGGCCTGGATTAATAAGTTCCGACTTATTTTTATCCATTACTGATTTGATATAGAATTAATTAATTTAATTCTTTAGGGTTCCTTAGATCTCATCGATTACCATCTTTACGTTTATTTACCGTTTTATTCATCTCATGAATCACAACCATAAATAAACCTAACATACATCTAATGCATGCATACGGTGGGATGATCATGTCCTTGCCTATACGACCCATTCGAGCCAAAATGGGTCTATGCCTATGTACGTGATAAAACAAATAAATAGAACTACTTCTATTACAATTCATTTTATCTACCCGTACAAGCACAGGCCTTCGAGATTGACAACTTGTAAAATTACCCACACAAGTGTGGGCCTTTTGCATCGAACGGTGTCCACCTTGATCTAATCATTCTCACGATACAAAAATTTAAAATTTTACAAATCAAATCTCAAGAGACTCGAAGGTCTCGATAAATTACATTCATTCAATCTCATTGAATAATATACAACATTCAACCATATTGAATAAAACATGCAAACATTCAATCATATTGAAATAAAATGCATTCATTCATTCATTATGTGTTAAAGGCTCATGATCATCCCTAAATCATCCATTCATCACATGAATTCAACATATAAATTCACCAATTTAATATGTTGATGTAGTAATGACATATATTTAGTCAAAACAGCTCGTTTCTGATCAAAAAACAACCACACGACTCGTGTAGCAAGCCACACGACTCGTGTGACTTACTCACACGACTCGTGTGACAAATTCGAGAGTGACTTAAAATTCTGGGAAGAAATCAGAGTCACACGACTGGTCACACGACTGGTCACACGACTCGTGTGACCCACACGACTGGTCACAGGACTCGTGTGACTCCTTCACACGACTCGTGCGAACCCACACGACTTGTCACACGAGTCGTGTCACCTTGCACGACTCGTGTTTTCGAATACTCTATTCGATTTTTTGTCCAGATCGTGTTTTTAACAATTTTTCAAATCAAAATCTGATTTTAAAGATGCTAATCGAACGTGGCTCTGATATCACTGTTGGGTTCGATATACCCGTACGGAACAGATAACGCAGCGGAATTTAATAATTTTATAAGTATTTATCTTATAAATACTTATTCCTAACATAAGTATAACGATAGAACGAATAAGCATCATTTAAAATCTAGTAACTATTACTAATTTTGATTTGATATGATAATTTCTCAAATTACCTTTGATCTTGAACTCCTTCAAAATCGTAGATGGATTGAGGAAATTGGTTTCTGGATTGGTAACTTCACTTCTCGTACTTGTGGCTACTCGCTTTAGGAATCCAAATGTCCTCCCTCTAAACGTATCCACCTTTTGAAATCCGGTTCCGACGACAGCTTCTTCGCTAGTAGAAACTTCTCAGTTTTCAAATAAATATGGAATATAATTTATAAGGAAATTTTACAAGAACTCTTTCTTGTATTTTGAGAAATAATTCAACTATTGAATTTCTTTACTAAACTCCTTTTTGTAAAGCTTCTCAAGGACTAAGTTAAAAACAAGAACTCTTTCTTGTTTTAAAAGAAATAATTCAACTCTTTTAATTTTGTAAAAAACCTTTTTGTAAATTTTTCAAGATCTAAATTCAAGAACTCTTTCTTGATTTAGATTATGAAGAACACTTCTTCTTATTTCCTTTTCAACTATTGAAAACTTATCAAAATCAAAATGGAAGACTTCATCATTTTGTTCAAACATTTTGCATCTATTTATACTAAACATTTTAGCATAAAATAATCAATATTTGATATTTATTTGTTTTAAATAAAATCTGATTTTATTTAAAAATTTATACCAAATATTGACTTTTAATTAATAATGTGGAGTGATTCTTAACCACCATCAACCACCATTATTTTGTCTCCTTAATTATTTTAATCTTTAATTATATTAAAAATAAAATAATAAAGTAATAAAATAATAATTCTTGAAAATATTTTTCAAGACTTTATTATAATATTCATTTCTTCCAATTTCCTTATTTAATAATCATATTATTATTTGGATTTGAAATTTAAAATCCCATTTTAAATTCCAACTATTAATTAGTAATTCCATTAACTACTAAATTAATATTCAAAATTCAATTAATCAATCTAATTGATTAATTTAATATATTCCTTTAATTGACATCTAATCAAATTAGATTAGTCAATTAATTCTAACTCTTTAGAATTACTATTTGAATTTTACCTTCATTCAAAAATTGGTGTGACCTTTTAGGTTCACAATTAATACTAGTAGTGGGTTTACAACTCTTTGTAATTTGAGTTAATCTTATTAACTCTTATTCATGAATTAACTCTTTAATTCAAGAACCCACATATCATGGGAACATCTAGAAAGTAGCATGAATCTAGTATTAAGTGAATAGCGAGTAAACCTATTTCGATTAGAACTACGTACATGTAAAATCCTTTCGACATCCAATTTCCCGATTAAATCTTTGGGTATGATTTTGTAGAAATCCCAATTGATTTAATAACTATGACTTCATTTCAAGTTTAGTAATTCGACTTTGAATCTCTATTCATCCCGCCTTGGCCAAGGACTTTGAGTCACTAACTATGAAACACATAGGAAATTCACTTATCTTCATAAGTGTCGAATCCTTTGTTGGCCACTAACAAACTTTCATACATATTAATATAATACCCAAAATATCCCTTTATATGATTGTGCTAGCAATCAAAAGGATAAATCAAAGTAAAATATAATATGCACAAAGTTACCATTATGCCTCAAGTCTAAGGATCAATCACGTACTATTGTAACATGAAAATTCTTATTCGACAAGATAAATCTTTCATTAAGAATTTTCATACGGTCATGTTCAGTGAACTTGTTCTCTAACAAGCACCCACATATATGTATTTTTGTCCCACGCTAATGTTGATGGAATGCAACATTCTTATCCAATAAGCATACATACTATGTGCAAGTCTTTCCCGGATTATTCGATATCCCATATCGAAACATCCAACGACTTGGAACTGTATTTAAGATCACAACTTTCAAGATATGTTCCATGATCACCATCTCTATGCGCAACCATATCTTATAGCTATATGTGATCTAAGGACTTTATCTTAAGTGCAAATATATGATAAATGCTTACTCTTAAAATAAAGTGATGCCTATTATATAATATAATTCCAATAGATTGTATTTACAAGTAGAATACGTCCAATCAGATTGAAACGCTGGGTATACTACTCTAACAGTGAGTACTAATCCACTGTACTCCGCAAAAACTCATACTGTAAACATTAATAATAATATCAATATCATAATCACAGGTATATATAAACTTTACTTTCCCAGATACTTGACCCAGTAACTTAAACTTTTAACTTCTTGACCCTTGGGTTGATAACCGTGTGCACACTCTGATGGCTTATTAAGGTATTGGACTCCACCAAAACTCGGGATGGCTTATTAAGGACTCTGGCCTCCACCCAAAGCGGATAACTTAAACTTATTATACATACCTTTGACATGATAATAACTATTATACTCAATGTAATACCTAGTATGGGTCCCCACCTTTCTTCTCGAAACTGTTTGACAATGTAAGTGTTGTTCTCGTAGCCGACTTGTCATGCTTCATAAAAATATAAACAAATATACTAAGTACTATGCACGTATACTCAATAAGATATTGAGATTCGTAAGTTTAACTTATAACTTATCACTTATCACTTATCACTTATCTGAATCTTAAAGAAATAAACATTCTATATCTCAAATAAACACAATATATTGAACAACTTTAAATCTTTTCAAACTTTTATTCAATGCCATAACTCATATTAATCATGTTTTGATAAAACTTAGATGTTGGCTTGAAAGTGAAAATAACTCAAATTCCACATAAACTCAAATATACTCATCTTTTACCAACACCATCCTCATGATTTATAACTTATTCAATTTGTCTTAATTGTATTAAATACTCATAACATTCAACTTTAAAGCATAACACCAAAACATGAAACAATTTATAAAATTGCATTCTTACATATTAAATCAAACTTAACTAATTTACTCATCATCAATACTAACTTAACATAAATATTATCAACTTACTCATCATGAAAATTTCATATCATAAAATAAATCATATGTGCCACTTAATCATTTCTCATCTTAATATCAATTTGCATACTAACTTTAAATTATACCAAAAAAACTCAATTCTAACAAGAATCATACTTTACTAAATAATCCTTATATCATTAAAGCATATATCATAAAATAACAACTTGAACTCGTTAAATCAATCATAACACTTTAACATGTATACTAACAACTACTTAATATGAATTCAAGATAACCATGAGTTGAAAATAAACATGAACTTAACATAAGTAAATTACCTCCTTCAAAGACTTGAACATGAAAAATTTTTATCCTTCACTCCTAAAATTCTTCACTCCACTATAATTTCTACTACTTATGAACTTATATAACTTTGAAATATTTCTTTGGAGTGAAAAATCAGATTGTGAAGCCCTCTATTTACATCCAAAATTTTGGAATAAAATATTTGAAGTGAAGAAATTAACAAATTAAATAATTTAAACTTATAAAAATTAATCAATTTAAATATATCCTTACCTAATATTAAATCATTAGATTTTCTTAATTAAATGCTCAAAATTAGCTTTAGTTGCCACCAAAAATGAATTAATGAAAATCTGATCATTTCTGTCGGTCACACGACCCGTGTGGCTAGTCACACGACTCGTGTGACTTCACACGACTAGTCTGTCTTGAGTCACACGACTTGTGTGAGAAGGCCGTAGCTTAATTTCTGTCGGTGCTCAATCTACTCGACTCGTGTGATCATGTCGAGACTTAACTTTAAACATTCCTTGAGCCACACGACTCGTGTGACTTGTCACACGACCCGTGTGACTTGAAAATTTCAAATATTAACATTCTTGGCTTAATCTTGAAAATAACTTATGGGATTTTACAATCTACCCCCCCTGAAACAATTTCCGTCCTCGGAAATACTTAAACTAAAATAAAGAAATGGAAATAGATACTTACTGAGATCATCTAAACTCAAAATCTGGAAATCGAGCTCTAATACCGGCTTCTCGCTCCCAAGTGGCATCTGATTCTCCGTGGCAATTCCATTTAATACGAACGAGGGGAACATCTAGCTTCCGGAGTCTATGAACCTTTCGGTCCAAAACTGCTACCGGCTTCTCCTCATAAGTCAAATCTGGTTGAATCTGTATCTCATTGTGCTGAAGCACATGATCTGGATCGCACACATATTCACGTAACATCGATACATGAAATACATTATGCACACTTGCCAACTCAGGAGATAAAGCTAATTGATAAGATACTTCTCCAACCTGTTCAAGAACTTCGAATGGACCAATATAGCGAGGATGCAGCTTACCTTTCCTTCCGAAACGAATAACCCCTCTCATGGGTCGAACCTTCAGAAAAACTTTATCTCCAACTTCGAAATGTATTTCTCGTCTATGCTTATCAGCTGAGAGCATGTTTGTTTATGAATTTTTTTTGTTTTATTAGATTTTTTGGTTTGGTTTGTTAGTTTTGAAAAAAATGGTATGGTTATTTGATTGTGGATTTATTAAAATAATAATTAAAATTGATTTAATTTAAAAGTAGGAGAGAGTTATTTTGATGTGATGGTTAGTTTAAATAATGTGAGTGGATGAATAGTGAATTAAAGTTGATGTGGTGTATATGAATGATTGATTGATATTATTTAATTATATTGATAATATTGATGGTAGTGGGATTGAGTTAAAGTTGAGTTAAAAAAATGGTTGAGTTAAAATGATGGAAATTTTTTAGAAATTTTTTGAAAATTTTCATAAACAAACATGCCCTGAAGACTTCTGCCTACTTTGAGCAGTCTTCAGTCTTTCTCGAATCCAGGCTACCTGCTCAATAGTTTGTTCGATAATCTTTGGGCCAAGTACATGCTTCTCTCTAGCATCGTCCCAGTAAAGGAGCGAACGACACTTGCAGCCATAAAGTGCTTCATAGGGAGCCATCCTAATTGATGAATGATAGCTGTTGTTGTAGGCAAATTCCACTAACGGCAATCACTTCCCCCACTTGGCACCTCTATCCATAATACAAGCTCTGAGCATGTCTTCAACTGTCTGGATAGTCCTTTCAGACTGGCCATCTGTCTCTGGATGGTAAGCCAAACTGAAACTTAACTGCGTGCCCATTGCTTCATGCAAACTTTCCCAAAATTTACTAGTGAATCTTGGATCTCGATCAGAGATAATTGTAACAGGCACTCCGTGGAGTCGAATAATTCCACGAGTATAAATTTCAGCTAACTTGTCCATCGACATAGTCATTGCTATAGGCATAAAATGAGCAACTTTTGTCAACCTGTCTACTGCTACCCAAAATTGTGTCATGTTGCTCTGATGATTTAGGTCGTCCTGTAACAAAATCCATGGTAACCTCCTCCCACTTCCACTTAGGTATCTCGATTGGCTGCAATAGACTTAACGGACTCCTGTGTTCGGCCTTAACTTGCTGACAGACCAAACACTTCTTCACAAAATCTGCTACATCTCTCTTCATCCCTTTCCACCAAAACGACTTTTTCAAGTCATGATACATTTTGGTGCTTCCAGGGTGAGCTAAATATGGTGCACTATGTGCTTCAGTCAAGATTTCCTTTCGCAAGGCCTCGACCTTTGGCACAACAATCCTGCCTCTGAACTCCAATGCTCCATCAGTACCTCGATAAAAGCCCTCTACTCCTCTAGCATGAACATTTTCTTTTATCTTTCGAACAAATTGATCGAAAGATTATTCCTTCCGGATTCTGTCTCTTAGCATGGGCTGAACTATCATTGAGTTAACCCCTCTGGTAACCTCCTTATGAAGTGTCTTGACAACTTCAATCTGCATTCGAGTGAACTTTTTAATAAGTTTGTTCTGTTGAGTGATACAACATGCCAACCCACTCTTCACTTTACGGCTTAGAGCATCAGCTACCACATTCGCCTTCCCCGGATGATATTGAATAATGCAATCATAATCCTTCACAAGCTCCAACCATCTTCTTTGGTGCATATTGAGCTCCTCCTGTGTAAAAATATATTGAAAACTCTTGTGATCAGTGAATATTTCACACTAGCCACCATAGAGATAATGCCTTCAAATCTTAAGTGTGTGCACTACTGCTGCCAACTCTAAATCATGAGTTGGATAATTCTTCTCATGTGGTTTTAATTATCGCAAAGCATATTCAACAACTAGACCATCTTGCATGAGTAAACATCCAAGACCCCTTTTAGAAGCATCACTATAAATAGTAAAACTTTTAATAGGATCAGGAATAATCAACACTGGAGTGAGGTAAGCTTCTTCTTAACCTCTTGAAAACTCTTCTCACAACGATCGAACCACTCGAACTTCACAGATTTTCTCGTTAAATTTATAAAAAAGAGAGCAATCTTTGAAAACCCTTCGATAAATCTACGATAATAACCTGCTAATCTGAGAAAACTACAAACTTCTAATGGATTCTTTGGCACTGCCCAGTTCTGAATTGCTGAAATCTTCATCAGATCCACTTCTACACCTCTCTTAGTGATAATATGGCCTAAGAATGTCACTTCCTTTAGCCAAAACTCACACTTAGAGAATTTGGCATACAACTTCTCCTTTCTAAGGGTATTGAGAACAACCCTCAAATGTTGCTCATGCTCTTCTTGACTCTTGGAGTTGACCAAAATATCATCAATAAAGACGATGAAAAATTGATCTAAATAATTGTGGAAAACGCGGTTCATCAAGTCCATGAACATCGCTGGTGCATTACTTACCCCAAACGGCATCACCACAAACTCGTAATGACTGTATTTTGTCCAAAACGATGTTTTAGCTACGTCAGACTCTTTAATCTTCAGTTGATGATAGCCTGAGCGTAAATATATCTTTGAAAATATGCACACTCCTCTCAACTGATCGAACAAATCATCTATCCTTGGAAGCGGATATTTATTCTTTATTGTTAATCGGTTCAAATCTCGATAATCAATACACATCCTCATAGATCCATCCTTCTTCTTAACAAACAAAACATGTGCTCCCCAAGGTGAAACACTTGGTTTGATGAAACCAAGTTTCAACAACTCTTGAATTTGAGTTTTCAAATTTTGTAATTCCTTTCGTGCCATCCAATATGGTGCCATCGACACAGGTGCTACTCTGGGAACAAGATTGATTATGAACTCCACTTGTCTGTTGGGTGGTCTTCCTAGTAATTGGTCCGGGAACATATCCACAAACTCACGAACAATTGGAATGTCGTGAGGTGTTTAGGCTCTCGAATTTTCATCGACAATGCTCACCAAGTATAGTTGGCAATCTTCTCGTCTTATAATCTTCCTTGCCTTCGCCATGGAAATCACCTAAGGCAACGTTCACGTCTTCGAGCCATAGAAAGAAATTTGATCATCCTCCGAAAAATAAAGAATTACCTCTCAGTCATGACAACGAATATTAGCACGATAACGTGTTAACCAATCCATATCGACTATGAGGTCAAAGTCCCTCAACTCGATGACGTACACGCCAACCTCCAAGATTCGCCCTCCAATATTTAGTCTATGGTTATTTGCCTTAGAACTCGTCACTATTTTCCATCCTGAGGCTAAGCTTACCGCAAGAGGGTCAACAGTGTTAATGAGTTTAGCTCCTATGATTTCTATGCATCGTTTTGACACAAACGAATGTGTCGCTCCCATATCAAACAATGAAAAAATAGGAATATCGTGCAGAATAATCGTCCCAGACATAGTACCGGGGTTCTGCTCCACCTGAGCCTTCTCCACAGCATACACTTGATCTTGAGGTCCTGCACTGTGCTGCTGAGGCTGCCCCTGATTTCTCTGCTGCTGCTTATCTGGACAATCCCTAAGAGAATGATCGGGCTTCCGAAAGAAAAAGCAAAAATTCTGCCCTGCTAAACATTCTCTTGGATGATTACGTCCACATTTGCCACAAGCTAGAAATTGTGGTCGGTTAACTGGACCTTGCTGCTTCTGCTTGTTATTATTTTGAGGATATTTCCACTTTGTCTTGTTCTTATTCTTAGCCTGCTGGGCAGGCATGAGTTGCACTAGTGGTTGTGCTGGAACTTGTGCAATTGGCTGCAGCAGAACTTTGCCATCGCCCCTCCGAAAACTTGCGTCTACTTCTTAGGCCTTGACAACTATATCAGCATAAGTCTGAATACATTGTCCAACTACGTGATGACGGATTGCTAGTAGTAACCTGTCTTGGAATCGTCTTGCCTTATTTAGCCTCCGTGTACACAAGATAATTGACAAAAGATCCCAATCGAGTAAACTCTCTATCATACTTATCAACTGAACGGTTTCCTCGGGTTAATGCCAAGAATTGATGTTCTATCTCAGCTCGATAGTGAGCTGGATAGTATTTCTCTTCCATCATCTCCTTGAACTGCATCTAAGTGAGATTCTCCTTCTCCCCAGGATGCATGCCCCAGTAGGAGTTGCATGATAATCGAGCATCTCGGGTCATTTGAAGTTGAGCACACATAATATGATGCCTCTCTGTGCATTCAGTGATCTCAAAAATAGATTCTAGACCCTGAATCCACTCCACAACTAGACGAGGATCTCCTTGTCCTGAGAATTTCTCAGGATTGTATCCACAAAATTGAGCAATGACTTCTGATGTCGTCATCTCTCTTCGAGCTTGGGGTGCCATCTAAAATTTATCGTAAAAGATAAGCTTTTAACACACTCAGAAAATGTATGCTTAATTATATAAACATTGAGCATATAATATGATGTATAAAATTTGGATATCTTATTGAGCATAGACTTAGTAATTTGCATATATTTAAACTTCATAAAAAATTTTAACAACACTTACCTGATAGTCGGCGAGGTGTGAGTGTGGTTTGGTCGGTTTTTCCTGAAACTCTCTTTCCAAAACTTAATCTTTTAGTATACAGAGCATTTGAACTTTGGCTCTGATACCAACTGTAACACCCCACTTATCAGAGTTAATTTTTCGCAACTTATTTTGAAAATACTTACAAATTTTCAAAACCTTCTTAACTCGGGATGCTACTAACCTTATCTACTTTAAAAATTTGTTTCCTTAAACTTAGTTTAACAACTGAGTTAGATAAAAATAAAACAAATTTTAAATACTGAACAAATATGAAAACTTAATCAGTTCATACTGACAACCTGGTAATTTATTTAAATCACACTTGTAATCACACATGTTCAAATATTGGAAGAAACGTACCGGAAATCTTGCAAGCATGGCATACAAACCGAAACCTTATTAAAAATCCACAAGAGAAACTTAATCGAATTCACGACCACCACAACTTCTCACACCTCTGCAACGTCCTTATTTCCTAAAAAATGATAATAGTCGGGCGTAACTACTAATCCACTGGACTCCGCAAAAATTCATACTAAAGTAAACATTAATAATACTATCAATATCATAATCACAGATATATATAAACTTTACATTCCCGGATACTTGACCCAATAACTTAAACTTGTAACTTTTTGACCCTTGGGTCGATAACCGTGTGCACACTCTGATGGCTCACTAAGACATTGGCCTCCACCAGAACTCGGGATGGCTTATTAAGGACTCTAGTCTCCACCCAAAGCAGATAACTTAAACTTATATACATACCTTTGACATGAATAGCTATTATTCTCAATGTAATACCCTGTCTGGGTCCCCACCTTCCTTCTATAAACTGTTTGACAATGTAAGTGTTGTTCTCGTAGCCGACTTGTCACGCATCATAAAAATATAAACAAATATATTAAGTTCTATGCTCGTATACTCAATAAGATATTGAGATTCGCAACTTTAACTTATCACTTATCACTTATCACTTATCTGAATCTTAAAGAAATAAAATTCTATAGCTCAAAATAACACAATACATTGAACAACTTTAAATCTTTTCAAACTTTTATTCAATGCCATAACTCATATTAATCATGGTTTGATAAAACTTAGATGTTGGCTTGAAAGTGAAAATAACTCAAATTCCACATAAACTCAAATATACTCATCTTTTACCAAAATCATCCTCATGATTTATACCTTATTCAATTTGCCTTAATTGGTATTAAATACTAATAACATTCAACTTTAAAGCATAACACCAAAACTTGAAACAATTTATAAAATTGCATTCTTACATATTAAACTAAACTTAACTAATTTACTCATCATCAATAATAACTTCACATAAATATTATCAACTTACTCATCATGAAAATTTCATATCATAAAATAAATCATATATGCCACGTAATCATTTCTCATCTTAATATCAATTTGCATACT
>CACSLK010031655.1:4801504-4850535 GCA_902706635.1 Striga hermonthica | reverse complement strand
TTTTTTTTTTGTGAAAATATGTTTTGATAAATGCAAATATATGTGCTGATTCAAATGTTTTATACTTACAGGTGATTGCTCTCTTTTGTGAATGAATGTTGAAGGATTACCAAGACTTTCCAAAAAAACTAGAAAATAAGCGAAGATTTGTTGCTTAAGTGTTTATTTAGTGTTTTTCATTTAATATTCCAAGTACAATAGTTTTTGTTTTTAATTATGAATATATCATATATTTCCTTCTATATATACTCATTTATTTTTATTTCACATAATATATTATGTAATTATCTAATTTACTGCTAATCACAATAGTATTATTATAAATTTTTGTGATAATTTTCAATTGGTTACTAAAAGCAATCTTTAGTGACACAACATATCGTCAAATATACATTCACGATTGTGGTATAAAATGGCTTATTTATGTCTAATATTTTGTCACACTAAACTTCTTTCAAGTGATAGTATATTTTGTGTCATATACTTTACTTTTTCATGATAAATTATATCGTCACATTTGTATATGCATTTGGTGACAATAAACACAATGTCATATAATACAATCTTTCTATGACTAAATATATCATCAACTTTAATTTATTCATTTGGTGACAAGGAATATTTCATCATTAAAACATAATTTTATGTGACATGTTCGTTCATCATTATAAATATTTCATTGGTGACAAATAATTATTTGTAACTATAACACAACTCTTTTTTGTCATTATATGTAAAATTTAAGATGACAAAACCACATATATTCGTCATATAAAGGCTAACTTTTAGTGACAATATAGATAGTTTTGTGACAAAACTTTCATGATAAATGTGACAAATCAATCGTCACCAAATCTCACAAAGGACAATGACAATACTATTTTTTGTCATATAAAGGCTAACTTTTAGTGACAATGTACATAATTTTGTGACAAAAGTTTCATGATAAATGTGATAAATCAATCGTCACCAAATCTCACAAAGGACAATGACAATACTATTTTTTGTCATATAAAGGCTATATTTTAGTGACAAAATAGATAATTTTGTGACAAAAGTTTCATGATAAATGTGACATATCAATCGTCACCAAATCTCGCAAAGGTACAATGACAATACTATTTTTTGTCACAAATTCAAAACATTAGATGACAAAATTGAAAAATTGTCATATAGACCTAATATGACGCGGCTACAGTGACAAACTCTGTGACACTAAAAATTCATCATCAAATATATTCGGTGATGAAAATTCATATTTTTATGACAATTTTTTTTGTCATATTTTTTCCAGATTTCTTGTAGTAAAAAAACTCAATTCTAACAAGAATCATACTTAACTAAATAATCCTTATATCATTAAAGCATATATCATAAAATAACAACTTGAACTCATTAAATCAATCATAACACTTTAACATGTATACTAACAACTAGTTAATATGAATTCAAGATAACCATGAATTGAAAATAAACATGAACTTAACATAAGTAAATTACCTCCTTCAAAGACTTGAACTTGAAAATTTCTTATCCTTCACTTCAAAAATTCTTCACTCCACTATAATTTCTACTACTTATGAACTTATATAACTTTGAAATATTTTTTTGGTGTGAAAAATCAGATTGTGAAGCCCTCTATTTATAGCCAAAATTTTGGAATAAAATATTTGAAGTGAAGAAATTAACAAATTAAACAATTTAAACTTATAAAAATTAATCAATTTAAATATATCCTTACCTAACATTAAATCATTAGCTTTTCTTAATTAAATGCTCAAAATTAGCTTTAGTTGCCACCAAAAACAACTTAATGAAAATCTGATCATTTCTGTCGGTCACACGACCCGTGTGGCTAGTCACACGACTCGTGTGTCTTGAGTCACACGACTCGTGTGAGAAGGCCGTAGCTTAATTTCTGTTAGTGCTCAATCCACACGACTCGTGTGAAATGTCACATGACTCGTGTGAATTCACACGACTTGTGTGATCATGTCGAGACTTAACTTTAATGATACCTTGAGCCACACGACTCGTGTGACTTGTCACATGACCCGTGTGACTTGAAAAATTCAAAATTTTAACTTTCTTGACTTAATCTTGAGTTTTTATGGAGCACAGTGGCTTTTAGTGCTCACGCCCCCAATATATTATCTTTTTTAGGTCACATGCTCGGTCCAAATGAGTGAGCCTAGCCGACGGTCGTGGGTTTGACTACATGTTATTTTGCAGACCTTTTGTTCTGTATTATATATGTTTTGCCATGTTTTTACTTCCGCTGACGCGTTTAGATTTTCAAACTCACATGTTGATTTTTAGGTTTTACTCCGATTTACCAGTCAGATTTTGTGCAGTATTACGTGCCAGTTTGATTAAATATAATCCATTTTTCATAATAACTAACTCAGAAAAGATAACAGACTTTTTCAGAAAAGAAAGGTTTTTCAGTAGCATCCTGAATCACGATTTCGCAAACTAATACGTATTTCTAAAAAAGAATTTGCAAAAATTTGACTCTAATATTTATAAGCTAGCGGGGTGTTATAAAATCTATCGAGAAACGAGTTAGTCTTGTCAGAACAAGTGTGCGTCGAGGTGCTAGAGAAGCAGCAATCACCTCTGAAGTCTCCCGAAGTCTCTCAACCAAATAAGAAAAGAAAGCTGGTTAAGATATCTGTCGGAGATACTTCTACTTCAGCGGAGGGGAGGTTAAACAAAAAACATGACTCCAGCCGGCATGATAAGCGAAAGAGCGCCGACAAGTCTCCGCTGTTCGAGAAGTCATTTTTGTCTATCGATGAAGAGAGGGTGGCAAATCTAAACATGCCAAAGGATGTTGTTGAGGAGTGGTTCACTACTTTCCGATCGGTGAAGATTCCTCACATGTCTTCTAGGATCAGGATGCCGAAAAATGCCATAAATGGTGCTCGAGTTCCTTTAATGGAGTGGGATCCAAGGTTCAAAGTTGGGGTGTCATCCTTGTCAAGTGTGCAAAAGCTTAATTATGCGAAAGCATGCATGGGGCCTTGGTGAGTCTTGTTGCGGCCGAGGACGATCACAGTCAGATCGTCGCACAGTTAGAAGAGAAGAAAAACACTTTAGCCCTACGAGATGGGACGAACGCATCATTGAAGGAGAATGCGGCCAAATCAGAAACGACTTTGAAAGAACAACTTACCGATCGAGATGCGCAGATTGAAGTGGCGCAAAAAGAGATTGTGGCATTGTCCGAGGAGAAAAAGTCTGTTCAAGCTGAAGTGGAGGAACTAAAAACTCGTCATGCTTTTGCTGAACAGCACGCCAAGGCGCTCGAGGTTAAAGTCGAGGAGGCAAATGAGAAACTGTTGAAGGAGAAAACTGAGCACGAAGAGACTCGCACGAATTGTGTCAAAGTCCAAACGCTTATGGCCTGGGCCCGTGATGCTCACCAAGCCGAAATGGCTAAACTCGAGAGGGAGAAGTCGGCTTATGGTGAGTTCATGTATGGGAATGGTTTCCAGGAAAAAAAGGATTCGGTTTCCATTAGAGAAAATCAAGCTGGTGAAGGACACGTGGAAGCAATCATTGCCGAAGTCGGGTTTGGAGGCGCATTCGTTGGCCCTGACTTAGAAATGGAGATGAACACTTGTGTGAATCTCCAGTGGGTGATCGAACGGTGCAGCGCCGGGTTTTACGATGTCGATGAGCTACGCATCTTTTTATTTCACAATCTAGAGAAGTATGGCTTCAACATGGAGATCAAAGGCATGCATGTTGAGGCCGATGACAATGAAAGGGAATTTTGTGCTAACCTATTGGGTCGGACCGAGGAGTTTACCAAGAAGACAAATCTCCCTCAGTTGTCTAAGGAACGTGAAGATCTTCTCCGCCGCACTTATGTGAATATGATTCTTGAAGGAGAGAAAGAGAAACGGGAGTAGCTGGCTGATGTATATATTGAGACTCTTGTTGACGTCATCATCGAGCAAAATTTCTATGATATAACCCCCGAGCAAATCCGAAAGGCTATCGAAGCATATGCCGAGAAAAAGGCCAAGTTGATATATAAAGAAGTTGGAGAAATCGAGGTTGTGCCCGCAGTGGAGGAAGTGTTAATTGATCTACGGATCCTCGACATGAACTTGTCCCGGTCTCTAATCCAGCTATTGATGCGACGACACGAATGAAGGAAGTTGTTGTGCTGGAATGACTTCAGGAGCAAGTGTTGGCGACTCCGGCTGATCTGGAAGTTGAAGAAAGCAGCGGTGCTGGCCGGAGTGTGGAAGAGAAAGAAGATGCTGCTTGAAGTTCGAAACTATTATATTTTATTGATTTAATATTTTGATATTAACCGTGGTGTCACCATGTTGACATCCTCAGTAGGAAAAGATGATGGAGTATTGTTTCTTTAATAAATATGAACGATTGTGTTTTGTTTCATTACAAGTTATTCTTTTTGCTGTATAAATCGAGCAAGTTTGAAACGAAGTGTGATGAACTCAGAAAAGATATAAGATTAATGTCGCAACTGGAGTTTAACTTATAAAAAGATTTTAGGTATAGCAGTTGTATACCAAGTTTAGTTTAAAACCGAGTTGTGGAATTTTGATGAAGATAATTTCCGAGCACAACTTGATCTGATAACAAATCTGGTTATAGTGAAAACAGATTTGCAAGCTATTAGAAAACTTGCAAAAACTCGACGTTGTTCACGCTGCATCCGAGTTGAAAAAGGTTCACCGAACTTTGTCTGTTAGAGTAGTATACACGGCCTTCCAATCGGATTGGACGTATTCTACTTGTAAATACAGTCTATTTGAATTATATTAAATAAAAGGCAATACTTTATTTTAAGAGTATGCATTTATCATATATTTGCACTTAAGATAAAGTCCCTAGATCACTTATAGCTATAAGATATGGTTGCGCATAGAGATGGTGATCATGGAACATATCTTGAAAGCTGTGATCTAAAATATAGTTCCAAGTCGTTGGATGTTTCGAGATGGGATATCGAATAATCCAGAAAAGACTTGCACATAGTTTGTATGCTTGTTGGACAAGAATGTTGCATTCCATCAACATTAGCGTGGAACGCAAGTACATATATGTGGGTGCTTGTTAGAGAACAAGTTCACTGAACATGACCGTATGAAAATTCTTAATGAAAGATTTATCTTGTCGAATAAGAATTTTCATGTTACAATAGTACATGATTAATCCTTAGACTTGAGGCACAATGGTAACTTTGTGCATATTATATTTTACTTTGATTTATCCTTTTGATTGCTAGCACAATCGTATAAAGGGATATTTTGGGTATTATATTAATATGTATGGAAGTTTGTTAGTGGCCAACAAAGGATTCGACACTTATGAAGATAAGTGAATTTCCTATGTATTTCATAGTTAGTAATTCAAAGTCCTTGGCCAAGGCGGGATGAATAGAGATTCATAAACAAATTACTAAACTTGAAATGGAATCATAGTTATTAAATCAATTTGAGTTTCGACAAAATCATACCCAAAGATTTAATCGAGAACTTGGATGTCGAAAGGATTTTACATGTATGGACTTGTAATCGAAATAGGTTTACTCGCTATTCACTTAATACTAGATTCATGCTACTTGCTAGATGTTCCCATGATATGTGGGTTATTGAATTAAAGAGTCAATTCATGAATAAGAGTTAATAAGATTAACTCAAATTACAAAGAGTTGTAAACCCACTACTAGTATTAATTGTGAACCTAAAAGGTCACACCAATTTTTGAATGAAGGTAAATTCAAATAGTAATTCTAAAGAGTTAGAATTAATTGACAAATCTAATTTGATTAGATGTCAATTTATGGAATATATTAAATTAATCAATTGGATTGATTAATTGAATTTTGAATATTAGTTTAGTAATTAATGGATTTACTAATTATAGTTGGAATTTAAAATTGGATTTTAAATTTCAAATCCAAATAATAATATGATTATTAAATAAGGAAATTCGACGAAATGATTAAAATAATAAAGTCTTGGAAAATGTTTTCAAGAATTATTATTTTATTATTTTATTATTTTATCTTTAATATAATTAAAGATTAAAATAATTAAGGAGACAAAATAATGGTGGTTGATGGTGGTTAAGAACCACTCCACATTATAATTAAAAGTCAATATTTAGTATAGATTTTTAAATAAAATCTGATTTTATTTAAAAATAATTAATTATCAAATATTGATTATTTTATGCTAAAATGTTTAGTATAAATAGGTGCAAAATGTTTGCACATAATTTGCTAAGTTTTGAGCAAGAGTTCTTCCAAGATAAAAATACATTCAAAGAGTTGAGTGATATATCAAGAAAGTGTTCTTGAACTTTCCTTATAAATATATTCATTACTATTGAAAACCGAGTAGTTTCTACTAGCGAAGAAGCTATCGCCGGAACCGGAATTCGAAAGGTGGATACGTTAGAAGGAATACACTTGGATTCCTAAAGTGAGTAACCACAAGCAAGAAGTGACGTTACCAATCCGGGAATTGATTTCCTCATTCATCTTCGGTGATTGAAGGAGTTCAAGAACAAATGTAATTTTATTAATTACTTATTACAAATCAAAATTTGTATTATTACATGTTTTAAAAGATGACGATCTGTTAATTCGCTATATGTACGTATGGGTTGAGTGTTTATATGATAAATACTTGAATTTGAAACATAATTTTCCGCTGCGTATAACCCGTACGGTACAGACGAACCCAACAGTGGTATCAGAGCCACGGTTATCATCTTTATAAACAAATTTTGATTTGTTAATGTTTATATAATAAACAAGATAATTATAATGTTTATGTGATAAACAAGATAATTATAATTTTTATGTGATAAACAAGATAATTAAATATTTATGTGATAAACATATTAATTATTAAAATAAAAAAAAAAATTGTTTTTTTTTAAGAAGCCTAGAGCTGACACGGGTGGTGACACGGGCTGCAAGGCCGTGTCGGGGCCCGTGTCACCACAACAGACCAGTCCTCCAAGGCTTTGATACTTGACACGACCCATGACACGGGCGTGTCAGAGGCTGTGTCAGGTGACACGACCTCTGACACGGGTCGTGTCAGGTTGAATGAGCCTTTTATGTTTTCAATTCATGTGATGAATAGTTTAACTTAGGGATGATGATGAGCCTTTTATTCATCATGATTGAATGTTACATTTTTCAATATGATTGAATTTTTGAATGTTTTATTCAATATGGATGAATGATTGCATTTTGTTCAATGTGATTGAACGGATGTAATTTATCGAGACCTGCAAGTCTCTTGAATTATGATTTGTAAAATTTTAAGTTTTTGTATCGTTAAAAGATAAGATCAAGGTGGAGACCGTTCGATACAAAAGGCCCACGTCTGTGTGGGTAATTTTACAAGTTCTAAATCTCGAAGGCCTGTGCTTGTACGGGTAGATAAAATAAATTGTAATAGAAGTAGTTCTATTTATTTGTTTTATCACGTACATAGGCATAGACCTATTTTGGCTCGAATGAGTCATATAGGCAAGGACATGATCATCCCACCGTATGCATGCATTAGATGTATGTTAGGTTTATTTATGCTTGTGATTCATGCGATGAATAATGCGGTAAATAAACGTAAAGATGGTAATCGATGAGACCTAAGGGACCCTAAAGAATTAATTTGATTAATTCAATATCAAAATCAATTATGGATAAAAATAAGTCGGAACTTTTTAATCCAGGCCTTCCATCAAAAGTAGACGACATGAGAAGCTACGATGCTTTATAACCGACCATGAGTCGTGGGATGGTTTTGTGTCGAAAGCTGTGATCCCTACAAAGTATAATGACACTCGTGTAACACCCTACCTTGTCATGAAAATCAGAGTGCGCATTTTCGCAAAATTACTCAAAATAAAACATTTTATATTTGCGAAATACTGATTCGAAGTGCTGCCATAATACATGATTGTTTACATGATTGATATAAAACATGACTGATACGGAAAATGACCATTTCACTGCTATAGAACTGATAATGGACTTAGTTTGACAGACAGTGAATCGTCAGCGGAAGCTGTAGCTGGGAATTTGGTTAGCAATGCCGTGTTCGTGAAAACATGTTATCTGAAAATTATATCGGCACTGCTTTGCAAAATTCAGCTTGTACATAACATAATTTAATCTTTATAAGCATAAAGCTTAGGTAATTTAAACTTTATAAGCATATCTGATCCGTCCAGCAGCTCACTCCTTCGCTCCGACTTCATGACCTGAAAAAGATGATAAAACTGGGGTGTGAGTACCACCATACTCCGTAGAAACTCATACTGAAGTAAACAGTGAAAATAATAACAATAACATGATCCTAGCATGAACATGAACTGAACTGATACCGGTCCAATACTGATACTGATCGTGATAAACATCACCTGTCTGATACATCTGCCAGTATAAAATACTGGACACCATGTGCACACTCTAGTGGGCAGATAAGGCCACTAGAACCCAGAATGGACCGGCGACCATTCCAAACGGATACTGAACTGATAATACATACCTCAAACATGATAGAGCAATTATAATCAATGTAATACCCAGTCTGAGTCCCCACCTGAACTGCTGATCTGAAAATGTAAGTACTGATAGCTGTTGACTGATCAACTATAAAATATATAAACAATTACTAAGTACTATGCTCAGATTCATTAAAATAGCTGTTAAGATGCTCGACTGAACTGACATGACGTAACTGATCTTACTGACATGAATTAAGGCTTAACATGATCTGACTTGAGACTGAACTTAACTGAAATTACGAGATTGGACTGACTGAACTGATAACTTAACTGATTCATGAACTGACTGACTGAATTGAACTGACTACACATAACTGAACATGACTGATCATTACTGAGTTGACTAACTGACTCTGGAACTTGACCTGACATACAATCAGATAGATAAACTTAACCGGTATAATCGGAACTGATTAAACATGAAACTGGATTGACATGAGTTTACTGAACTGATCTGGACCCGGAATTTAACTGAAAATTTGACTTAAACATGAACCGGGACCTAAAACATGAAATTGGACTGAACCGGCCCTGAACCGGCCCTGAACCGGCCGGTCTGGGGCCTGGTCGGACCGCTGGTCCAGTTTGGCCGGGCGGTTGGCCGCTGGCTCGGCCAACGGGCCTGTTAAAGCCACTGGCGCGGTTGCTGCCGGCGCTACTAGCGCTGGCTAGTGCTGGCTGGCTGGGCACTGGTGCTGGCGATGGTCACTGGCGACTGTTATGCACGGCCAGTGACGTTTGGACATTAACTGGCCTGACTGGCTACGACCGTGCGCGCTGCCGACGGTGCTGACTCGCACACAACACCGCCGACTGCTACTGGCACCGCGGAGAGTCAACTGGGCATGCGGGTAACACTGCCCGCGAGTGCTATGGTGGTTTGGGCACTCAGCCGTGCTACCGGCTATTGATCGAGGCCGTACTGGGTGTGTCGGCGCACTGTCGGGTGCGTCGGCGTGCACTGAGACTTGCCAGTGTGTGCAAGGTGTCACTGGCACGCACTGACGGAAGACATGACTTGCTGGCGTGCACAAGCACAGCCAACGACTGCTGTTGCGGTTCGGCTACACGTGACACCTCACGGCGTGCACGCGTGCTGTCCGCCTGCACTGGCTGACTGCCGGACGCACCTGCGCGCACGCTGTGTGCGGTAGGCAACACGGTCGGCCTTTCGCCGGCCGTCTGGCGACTTCCTCCGACAACATAAACATGAATAATCATAACTCAACATGACATGATCCTTTTTGCTGAACTTGCTGAAATTCCATGAACTACACCTGATGATCTTGCATAGCATCGGGGTGGGCGCACCGTACGCACGTGTTTGGCGTTAAGCCAAACCCCCCGAGTAAACATGAACTTTTCTCGAACCATCTTAAGCAACTGATCATTATATACTATTTAAAGCTTATTGAGACTAGGATTACTCGCACAATTCTGATTATATAGAACGGTAACATAAAAGGCACAGAACGGCCCGTGGGCATGCGCTAGATGTGCAGTCCACTTTCTTGGACCAAATCATGAACAAAACTTTAACTTGTCTCAACCTATCTTTTAAAGTTGATCATATAATGACCTGAAATGACTAAATAAGCATGAAATGCTCGGTGTTATATGAATAGAATTTAACTTAACTCGGCCATAACCTCAAATGGCTAAAACCGAACTTATTATGATATTTACGTGAATCTCTTGACATGAACTCCTGAAACTGACTTAAAAATGAGTTGATTAACATGAAATAATACTGATTATGAGATTACCATATCAAGTGTTCGGAGATTTTTCATTAAACGACCATGAATCATCAACTTCGTGCATATATGCGTGTGTGTGCATTTAGGGCTAATTATTAGCTTATTGTTTGCTGAATGCATAGCTTAATTCATAAGCTATATTTTCATCCCCAAACTCTGATTTATAAAACGACAATTTAAGTGAGATGACACTAGAAAGTCTCGGCCAATGGCCATGCTCCAAGTGCCGTGCATCTAGTGTGCGAGAGTGGCACTTGTGTGCTTACTCATCACTTCATCATGCTTAGTCATATCTTAAGCTATTCTCCAGCCTCCAAGTGTCCATGCTATGCTGAAGCCGCACGTGAATATTGGAGGCTTTGACTTCTCGCCTATTAGGCACTCTAAGTGCGTGCTTAAGCACTAAAGACATGCTTAAGGCTAATGCGCGCCCATGTTGATGTTGCTGCTAATTGTTCATGCTAATGACGTGCTGAGGGCCTGATTAGGCGCGCTAACGGTGCTTGATGCTAATAGCGCGTGCCATTAGGTCGTGCACATGGCTTAGTATATGCTTATGGCCAATCAAGTTACTTAAGTACATGATTAGCTCATGATCAGTGATTTTAAACTCGGTCAAATATTTATCGAGCTATTTGACATGAATTAACTGAAAACACATAAAATCAATTACTGAATAACTGTTTTGAATATGACATGATTATTACGGAATTAACCCGTAATATATTTTACTGAAATTGACTCGGTTAATAAAATTAACCGGATACACTGTCGATTTAACGTCGAACATGGAACTGAACTTGACTGATTGACATAAACTTGAACTGTAACATGATTTTTTATTAATAAAGACTAGCTTATACTCAAAAGCTAGTGTTTCCTTTATTAATAAAATTCAGGATATTACAATCCACCCTCCTTAAAAAATTTCCGTCCTCGGAAATACTAAAACTGGAAATACAAGCTTAACACCAAGCTTATACTATACTGATAACATGACTTGAACATTCAGTATTAAATACTGAACATAAGCTTTGATCTGAACGGAAGATTCAACAATTCACAGTCAAGTGAACTGTTTGCTTAATACTGACTGAATATGAACACTTATCTGAAAGAAAGTGTTCGACTGAATATGCATGACATGAAAAGAAATAACTCTTGAACATACTGACTATCTCCTTCTGACTGATTGCTGACCTTCAGTCTGAACATTGGTGTGAAACCAAAGTTGTTGGTCCACAGGGAGGATTTTCAGAGATACGCAGATATACAATGGAGGACTACTAGCAATCTGATTTACCTGTCATGAATGTTTACTGAAAGACGAGGCAGATTTGTTTCGGTACTTGCAGTGCGGCATACCTGCTCCTTCTCGAGTAAGTGCGGCACACCTGCATGCAGTACCTGGTAAACATAGCACCTGCGTTGTTACTGTAGTCAGTATACCTGATCATGTCTGTATCTCATGCTAGTAACCTCGATGTACTATAATGCTAACTCTCTGTGACCTCCCAGTGTACTGTGACTCAGGCATGGCCTCCTTTCCTGCAACTGTATGATGTACCTGTTGTTGATTGACTCTTCTTCGTTATCTCGTGTATTGTACCTGCAACTGTTTACCTTCCCTGAGGTCAAACTTAACCTCAAGAAAAGTCTATCATGAACTAATCTTTCCTGCGATTTCTCAAATTTCAGAATTTGAGAATCGAGGCACTGGACATACCTGAACTGATTGATAAGTCTTGTCTTATTAGACAGACCATCTTTGACGTTGACATGATGACCCTCAACGGTCTCATGACTGACTGATCTCCAACATGACCGAGTCTGAACTCTGGAAGCTATCCCGAGACAACCATATGGTTATTTCGGAATTTAGAACATGACCTTTACTGACTTATCAGGACTGAAGGAGGTACGACTTCAAGTTCCCAGGTAACTTTGGAATAATGATCTGTATATCAGATCTCCATAATTAACCCGGCTGAGCAACTATTATATGTCGACCTCAACTCATGAACATGACTCATGACTATGTACTATGTAGGGCTGCTCCAGTCTCAACTGGTCCCGCAAGTACAATAGAAATAACTGATCTCAGACTAATTGAATACATGACATGACTGACTTTAAAGGTTGTATTACATGAATTTATACTGTTCCGGCTCCAGCTTCAAGTCTCCATAATGTACCCAGCTGAGTGGCTCTTATTTTAAGCCTCCATGGTAACCCGGACTATTGACTCTTATACACTGGAAACCGTTACTACTGACAATGGTAGAAGAAATGTAACAACCTTTAACATGAAAACTTAACCCTGAACCTGATTTACTGATCTGACTTAGGAAATCTGAGTCTATTCCCTGATCTAAGTCAAGGAATTTCTTACTGATACATACCAATTGAATGGTAAAACGGCAACTTTTGATAGAAAAGTTGCGCGAAAAACATGTCTGATAAGATTTGTTCAGCTCACTAGCTTACAAATCTCCTGAGGAGTCGCAAAATAACTCACTAAATCCAGAATTAATTCTAGAGTTCTCAAATTTAGCCCATTTCTAAGGTTCTGGATCATTATTCGAGCATCCTTACTGATTCTGAAATCAAATATCTGACATGGTACTGAGCATAGACATAGTAATTTGTTTATATTAAAAACATGAATCAGCACTTACCTGTAGCCGGTGAGGCGTGAGCATGGTACGATCGGATTTTTCTGAAAACCTTCTCATTATAAAATTTTCTGATTCACCGAAGTATTCAGATATACCAATAATTGTGCTCTGATACCATTTGTAACACCCCGCCTTGTCATGAAAATCAGAGTGCGCATTTTCGCAAAATTACTCAAAATAAAACATTTTATATTTGCGAAATACTGATTCGGAGTGCTACCATAATACATGATTGTTTACATGATTTATATAAAACATGACTGATACTGAAAATGACCATTTCACTGCTGTAGAACAGATAATGGACTTAGTTTGACAGACAGTGAATCGTCAGCGGAAGCTGTAGCTGAGAATTTGGTTAGCAATGACGTGTTCGTGAAAACAAGTTATCTGAAAATTATATCGGCACTGCTTTGCCAAATTCAGCTTGTACATGACATAATTTAATCTTTATAAGCATAAATCTTAGGTAATTTAAACTTTATAAGCATATCCGATCCGTCCAGCAGCTCACTCCTTCGCTCCGACTTCATGACCTGAAAAACATGATAAAACTAGGGTGTGAGTACCACTGTACTCCGTAGAAACTCATACTGAAGTAAACAGTGAAAATAATAACAATAACATGATCCTGGCATGAACATGAACTGAACTGATACCGGTCTGATACTGATACTGATCGTCATAAACATCACCTGTCTGATACATCTGCCAGTATAAAATACCGGACTCCATGTGCACACTCTAGTGGGCATATAAGGCCACTAGAACTCAGAATGGACCGGCGACCATTCCAAGCGGATAATGAACTGATAATACATACCTCAAACATGATAGAGCAATTATAATCAATGTAATACCCAGTCTGAGTCCCCACCTAAACTGCTGATCTGAAAATGTAAGTGCTGATAGCTGCTGACTGATCAACTGTAAAATATATAAACAGTTGCTATGTACTATGCTCAGATTCATAAAAATAGCTGTTAAGATGCTCGACTGAACTGACATGACATAACTGATCTTACTGACATGAATTAAGGCTTAACATGATCTGACTTGAGACTGAACTTAACTAAAATTACTAGACTAGACTGACTGAACTGATAACTTAACTGACTCATGAACTGACTGACTGAATTGAACTGACTACACATAACTGAACATGACTGTTCATTACTGAGTTGACTAACTGACTCTGGAACTTGACCTGACATACAATCAGACTGATAAACTTAATTGGTATAACCGGAACTGATTAAACATGAAACTAGATTGACATGAATTTACGAACTGACCCGGACCCGGTATTTAACTGAAAACTTGACTTAAACATGAACCGTGACCTAAAACATGAAATTGGACTGAACTGGTCCTAAACCAGCCGGTCTGGGGCCTAGTCGGATGGCTGGTCCGGTTTGGCCGGGCGGATGGCTGCTGGCTCGGCCAACGGGCCTGTTAAGGCCGCTGGCGCGGTTGCTGCCGGCGCTACTGGCGCTGGCTAGTGCTGGCTGGCTGGGCACTGGTGCTGGCGATGGTCACTGGGGGCTGTTATGCATGGCCAGTGACGTTTGGACAATAACTGGCCTGACTGGCTACGACCGTGCGCGCTGGCGACGGTGCTGACTCGTACACAACACCGCCGAGTGCTACTGGCACCGCAGACAATCGACTGGGCATGCGGGTAACACTGCCCGCGAGTGCTATGGTGTTTTGGGCACTCAGCCGTGCTACCGGCTACTGATCGAGGCCCTACTAGGTGTGCTGGCGCACTGTCGGGTGCGTCGGCGTGCACTGAGACTGGCCAGTGTGCGCAAGGTGTTACTGGCACGCACTGACGGAAGACATGACTTGCTGGCGTGCACAAGCACAGCCAACGACTACTGTTGCGGATCGGCTACGCGTGACACCTCACGGCGTGCACGCGTGCTGTCCGCCTGCACTGGCTGACTGCCGGACGCACCTGCACGCACGCTGTGTGCGGTAGGCAACACGGTCGGCCTTTCGCCGGCCGTCCGGCGACTTCCTCCGGCAACTTAAACATGAATAATCATAACTCAACATGACATCATCCTTTTTTAACTTGCTGAAATTCCATGAACTACACCTGATGATCTTGCATAGCATCTGGGTAGGCGCACCGTACGCACGTGTTTGGCGTTAAGCCAAAACCCCCGAGTAAACATGAACTTTTCTCAAACCATATTAAGCAACTGATCATTATATACTATTTAAAGCTTATTGATACTAGGATTACTCGCACAATTCTGATTATATAGAACGGTAACATAAAAGGCACAGAACGGCCCGTTGGCATGCGCTAGATGTGAAGTCCACTTTCTTGGACCAAATCATGAACAAAACTTCAACTTGTCTCAACCTATCTTTTAAAGTTGATCATATAATGAGCTAAAATGACTAAATAAGCATGAAATGCTTGGTGTTATTTGAATAGAATTTAACTTAACTCGGCCATAACCTCAAATGGCTAAAACCGAACTTATTATGATATTTACGTGAATCTCTTGACATGAACTACTGAAACTGACTTAAACATGAGTTGATTAACATGAAATAATACTGATTATGAGATTACCTTATCAAGTGTTCGGAGATTTTTCATTAAACGGCCATGAGTCATCACCTCCGTGCATATATGCGTGTGTGTGCATTTAGGGCTAATTATTAGCTTATTGTTGTTGAATGTACAACTCAATTCTTAAGCTATATTTTCATCCCCAAACTCTGATTTATAAAACGGCAATTTAAGGGAGATGAGGCTCGGAAGTCTCGGCCAATGGCCATGCTCCAAGTGCCGTGCATCTAGTGTGCGAGAGTGGCACTTGTGTGCTTACTCATCACTTCATCATGCTTAGTCATATCTAAGCTATTCTCCAGCCTCCAAGTGTCCATGATATGCTGAAGCTGCACGTGAATATTGGAGGCTTTAACTTCTCGCCTATTAGGCACTCTAAGTGTGTGCTTAAGCACTAAAGACATGCTTAAGGCTAATGCGCGCCCATGTTGCTGCTGCTGCTAATTGTTCATGCTAATGACGTGCTGAGGGCCTGATTAGGCGCGCTAATGGTGCTTGATGCTAATGGCGCGTGCCATTAGGTCGTGCACATGGCTTAGTATATGCTTATGGCCAATCAAGTTACTTAAGTACATGATTAGCACATGATCAATGATTTTAAACTCGGTCAAATATTTATCGAGCTGTTTGACATGAATTAACTGAAAACACATAAAATCAATTACTGAATAACTGTTCTGAATATGACATGAATATTATGGAATTAACCCGTAATATATTTTACTGAAATTGACTCGGTTAATAAAATTAACCGGATACACTGTCGACTTAACGTCGAACATGGAACTGAACTTGACTGACTGACTTAAACTTGAACTGTAGCATGATTATTTATTAATAAAGACTAGCTTATACTCAAAAGCTAGTGTTTCCTTTATTAATAAAATTTGGGATATTACGACTCGTAAAACGGATTCCTCTTTCTGTTGAACATGAGTCGTGGGACATTCTGGTGGGCCGTTATCATGAATGTCTGATGGGTTTGATTTGACACTGAGTAATATATACGGTCATAAAATTGAGGTATATAAGGAAAAGTGAGGCAAAACATCTTGAAGGTTGTATAGAGATACAATTGTCAAAAGTTGACTACCGATATAATTGTTTCATGAGTACTCATAAAATTGAGATATGAAATAATTTTATTGGACTTCAAGCCCACTATGAAAATTAGATTTTCATAATTAAAATGGGATTTTAATTAAAATAGTGGGAGATATTTAATGTTAAAGACCTAATTTTAAATGAATATAAATTCCATAGTCCGATTATTTTCTGCTTCGTTTGTTTTGTAGATCACTCTACTAAAATGGATAAGAATCTAATTGCAAGTATCCTAGAACACAACAAATTAACTGGACCCAACTTTAATGACTGGCTGAGAAACCTAAAAATTGTTTTACAGTCTGAAAAAAGGGACTATGTACTGGACAAAGCACCTCCCTGAATCTGCAACTACATAAAAATATAAACAAATATACTAAGTACTATGCTCATGCTATTCTCAATAGGACACTGAGATTCTTAACTTTAACTGATAACTTATCCGAATCTTAAAGATACTCAATTAACTTGCTATAGCTCGAATAAACATAAATTCATCAAACAACTTAACTTATCTAACTTTTACTTAATACAAATCATATGAATCATGATTTTGAAACTTAGATATAAATTCATATACCATGTAATAACTTGAAAGTGAAAATAAACTAATTTTCACATAAATACATGATTCAAACTCCTCTTAAACTTACTTAGCAGTACACATGATAACTTAAATTTCATCAAATCATATCTATTTACTATACTTGAAACAATTCATAGAATTCTCTTCTTAAAAACTCAATCAAATACTCATAAAAATCATGTATTTAAAACTAATACATAACTTGTAAATAAAATTAACTAAACTTCACATAAACTTAAACATATGCTTAACTTTACTAATATCAATACATGATTTACTTATACTTGGTAATGAAAATTAAAACTTAATTCTCATACCATAATACTTTTAATCATAATATCAAATCATGATATTAATATGCAAGACTTAAAACAATTTATAAAAATTGTATTCTTAACATATTAAACTAAAACTTAATCACTTTACTAATCACTTAATCATATGAAAAATACATACTAATTACTCTTAAAACTTTATGAAATTCATAATATACACATTCATTTCTCAACTTAATATCATGAAATCCACTTTGCATGCTAACTTCAAAATCTTTATCTCAAATTATAACATACCACATAACTAGATTCTTGTTCATAAATACTCCTAATCAATACAAAATTAGACATTAATATAAGAATCATCTAATTATGCAATAAAGATAATAAAATCTCATGTAAATTCTTATTCAACTTAAACTCAACATGCTCAATCTATATCTCAACACATAACTTAAACTTTATGAATTAATCATAATCTTCAACTTTAAATATCATTAACATAAACTCAAATTAAACATGAATGAGAATAAGTACATTACCTCCTTCAAGGACTTGAAAATATACTAGAACTTGAACTTGAAAACATGCTAACTTGAACTTGAAAACTTCTATAACTTGAACTTGAAAACTTGCTATGACTTGGACTCGAAATACTTTGATTCTTCACTTCAAAATTTCCTCACTTTACTATCATTTCTACCACTCAAACTCTAAAATAAACTTATATAACTTGGAAATATTTTTTGTGTGAATTTTTCAGATTCTAAAGGCTTCTATTTATAGCCAAAATTGTGGAATAAAATATTTGAAGTGAAGAAATCATCAAAATAAACAATTTAACTTCTAAAATTTTATCAAATTAAAAATAATCCTTACCTAACATTTACACCTCAGATTTTCTTAATTTAATGCTCAAAAATGATTTTAGTTGCCACCAAAAACGAAATAATGACAATCTGAACATTTATGTCGGTCACACGACTCGTGTGAGCTCACACGACTCGTGTGACTTGAGTCACACGACTCGTGTGACAATGACCTCACTTAAAATGATGTCGGTGCTTAACTCACACGACTCGTGTGACATGTCACACGACTCGTGTGACCTCACACGACTCGTGTGAGTTGGCCACACGACTCGTGTGAAAAGGCCGAGACTAATGTTGAATGATACTTTGAGTCACACGACTCGTGTGACTTCACACGACCCATGTGGCTATCCACACGACCCGTGTGACTTAAAAACATCAATTTCTTAACTTCTTTGACCTCAGAATAACTTGATCTTTAAAAATTACTGATACTTACTACTATTAACTGAATGGGATATTACAATCTACCCCCCTTAAACTATTTCCGTCCTCGGAAATTTTGAAACTGGAATATATATACTTATCTGATCAAAACATACTTATTCTAAATCCAATCATGTTAAAACGCATAATTTGAATTTCTCACACATACATGTATCAATACTTGAAAAAACATTACTTATACCAACTTGGAAGGTAAAACTTAATGTTAGAAAACTTTAAACGAACTAATAAAACTTACCTTTCTTTTCAAAACGACACTTCTCATTAGTCAACTTTCAGAAAAACTTTACTGAAATCTCAAAATGCATTTTCTTATCCATACTTAATAATAAGAAATCTTGAATTTCAACTTACTTACTTAACTAATTACTCATTTTCCATCATATGATGGTAATGATAAATACTTTAACTTGCCTCTTTATGGCTCAAAACATGATTATGTGGTACTTTGCATGTGATGTACCCACTACCTTGGGCCCTTCGGGTATGGAACATTTACATGCGTGTACCTACAATGCCAATATTACCTGCAAAAATTATATATATATAGCATCTTCAACTGCACTGAACTTGCCTTGACGTTAGGAAAACTTTTGATCAAGCTCTACTATCATTTCTCATATTCTTCTGACTTTAATATAACCGATGCCTCTGGATGAACTGGTTGAAAAAATTACTGCTCTAAATTACTGATTATACCACATTTCACCTATCAAGGTGAATTATTCTTTCCTCAATAATTCGGACCGACACAAGTCAACTTCTCAATAATTCATTCTTCCATTATTTCCGACATTTCATTAATGCGTATTTATTATGACGACTGCTATCATTTGTTTTCTTCTGAATGCATTAAATGCATATTGGCTACATGTTCTGATATTAGTAACTTACCTCATACGCTTTATAAATCGGCTAGCTACTCCTTTAGTTTTCAGCAATGGTCCGAAACAACAAATGGATTCGGCACTTTCAAATATTCACAAATTATATTCCTTTCTTCCTTTTAATATCATAAAAAGGATTTATCGATTTCGAGTGGAAAGATTGAGAGTGCTGATGATCCACAATATTCCAAATGATATTCGATGGTTGATTGAAGCAAACGTCCGATTGTCCGGCAAATTCCCGAATTCTTACAAATATCTGCCTGGAATGGGTGGAAGTCCACTTGCCAAGAAACGTAGACCAAAACGAATTGGCAGCTGCTATAAATGTGCTCGTCTGAATTGTGACACACGCTGCACTTCTTTAGGATTTGTGTCCATTAACCGAGAGGACAAAATATCTTTCATCAAAAATGACTTGAATAAGGAACCTTTGGATCAAACCATCCAACGAATTCTCGAGACACATCCCAGTTGATATGTGCATCAAGAGCTTATGTCTTTATGGGTCCGTTTCAAAGATGAACAAAACCACCATAGTCTTGAAAATATTATTGCTAAGGACCCTGTTTGCAACAGATGTCTCTGATATTTTCCTTATTAAAAGGTATATGATTTCTTATCATTTAATGTCCAACTGCTTGTCTGTTTGTTTCTTCTGTCAGAGTATAGGCAATATAATACTCCTTTTTTGTCTTTAAATATCCACTTCTTTCTCCACTTCGAGTATCTCTCTACTCCAAATGGAGATTGTTGAATCTTCTCAAGTTACAAAAGTTCTTCCTTCTATAAAAACTATTTGCGTTATGGAGGATCCAAACTTGTATCTCCTTCTCAAAATATTGATATTGTATCCCAACTTGTCCGAGAATTGGGAAAACACAAAATCAATTTACTATATGGAGGAACCAGCCTCACCTTCTTTGATAATTTGATGTTGGCTGGAAAATGCTTTGATCTTGAAGTTAAAAGTGTTCTCCCTTTTCACCGAGCTCCTTCTAAAGTACTCAAAGATTCAACTCGTCTGATGCGGACAAACTCTATTTATAATTGCACGATGTATATGTTGAACCATAGTGATGCTTTCATCGTACTTCCTGGTGGATATGGAACTTTAATGACCCTGTTTATTATTTCTTCTTGGGCTGACATGAAACTTCATAATAAGCCCATTGGTCTATTAAATTCCCATCACTTGTTTAATGGTTTTCTTGGCTTTCTTGATGAAAGTGTCCTTCAAACTTTTATTTCTGCTTCTACTAGAGAAATCATTAAATGTGCAAATACTACCGCTGGACTTATCAAAAAGCTTCAAGAGAACGTCTCTCAAGATTCTGTGGAAACTTTTGGGATCAAGCGTAAACATATTTCTGAGATAATAGATTTATCTTTATAAATCTTGATCCCGACTATGGGTGGCAGAGTTAAGGGGTATTAGACCCTTGAGACGCACCCTCTTTATATATATATATATATATCTTGTATTAGTTGAGGATTCACTTTTACTTTATCTGTACTTAGTGTTGTACTTAGTACATTTGTTTTGCTATTTTTGATAAATCTATAATTGTTTCTTTTGTAGTTGTGAAATCATCAACAGTGTGTGCTTGAATAAAACTTGAATCCTTTTGAATCTTTCTAAAATTTACGAATGAAACTTTATTCGCTTCATACTATCCAATTCTTTTAAGAGATTTTACTGATACTCTTAATATTAGAACATGAAACTTGAATAACTCGTGTCTGTTCCAATTATAGGTAAACTCGAATTAGTGACTCTTATTTCAAGCCTCCATAATTTACCCAGCTAATTATACACAATTTTCCAAAATTCATGGAAATTGATTTTTATGACTTTATGGCTATTATGCACTGCTATCCTTAAACTCATGCTTATTGACTTATGAATTATACTATGTAAGATTTACAGATCCCACAAATACTCATAACTTTATTATGAACATTGGCTTTTTTAAAAAAAAAAAAATTATCAGTATCTTTCTGATAAGATACCTGCTTTTCTGACAATAAAGATTGACTTCTTTCTTAAAATATATTCTAACGGTTCAGTTTCAAGCCTCCATGGTCAACCCGGACTTATGGCTCTTATACACTGAAAAACCGTTATTTTTAATCTTTAACTTGTGTACATTGTAAATACTCCAAATAAGTCAATTTCTAGAGTCAGAATTTAACTTTAATCTGATGTCTTTAAAATGTTCATATAACTTTCTTGATCTTGTGAACTTTAAAAAAATTCATAGCCATGAAAATGGCCACTATATCTGAATGAATATTTCTTGTGAAAGTGTGCTATCTGTATACTTAATCTGAACAGGAGTTCAAATAAATACTGCATTCTTAAATAGCACAATTTCCTTGCCGAGTTATCAACTTGATAAACTAAAGTTCAACTTGAATTCTGAATATAATTCTGATTTCAGATATGAGGACGTATCAGATGCTACTATGAGTCTTTAATACTGATCTAAACATTTATTCTGATTTCTAAGATTCGGATCGAAATTTCCTATTGAGCATAGACTTAGTAATTTGCATACATAAAAAAAAATTTGTAAAACTTTAACAGCACTTACCTGGTAGTCGGCGAGGTGTGAGCGTGGTGTGGTCGGTTTTCTTGAAATTTCTTCTTTTTGAAACTTAAACTTTCAGTATACAGAGCAATTAGACTTTGGCTCTGATACCAACTGTAACACCCCACTTATCAGAGTAAATTTTTCGCAACTTATTTCGAAAATACTTATAAATTTTTCGAAACCTTCTTAACTCGGGATGCTACTAACTTATCTACTTTTAAAATCTGTTTATTTAAACTTATTCTAACAACATATTTTAAACATTGAAGCATTATTAAAAAAAAAAAAACTTAACAGTTCATACAATCAACTTAATAAATCCACCTTTAAAATCACACTTAAAATCACCCTTGTTCAAATCTTAAAGAAACGTAGCGGAATATCTTACAAGCATGGTTTACCAACCGAAACCATATTGAAAATTCTCAATTGAAACTTATTCATATCCATGACCACCACAGCTCCTCACACCTTCGCACCGTCTTTATTTCCTGAAAATAATAATAGTGGGGCGTGAGTACTAATCAACTGCACTACGTAAAAATTCATACTAAAGTGAACAGCAATAATAATATCAATATCATGATCTTTGGTATGTATCTAAGCTTAATCTTTCGGTATCTAACCGATAACTTTAATTTGAACTTTGCAACTACCGGTAACTTGGGCCGGTTCTCACGTGATCACATTCTGGGGGTCGCATCCCACAAAACTCAGTCTTGACTGAGCGAGCTTAATACTTTACTTAACTTTATACATACCTCGAAAATGATAATAGCTATTATACTCAATGTACTACCCAGTCTGGGTTCCCACCTTTTCTTCTTGAAACTTTTGAATTTGTAAGTGTTGTACTGGTAGCTGAATCTGCAACTACATAAAAATATAAACAAATATACTAAGTACTATGCTCATGCTATTCTCAATAGGACATTGAGATTCTTAACTTTAACTGATAACTTATCCGAATCTTAAAGATACTCAATTAACTTGCTATAGCTCGAATGAACATAAATTCATCAAACATCTTAAGTTATCTAACTTTTACTTAATACAAATCATATGAATCATGATTTTGAAACTTAGATATAAATTCATATACCATGTAATAACTTGAAAGTGAAAATAAACTAATTTTCACATAAATACATGATTCAAACTCCTCTTAAACTTACTCAGCAATACACATGATAACTTAAATTTCATCAAATCATATCTATTTACTATACTTGAAACAATTCATAGAATTGTCTTCTTAAAAACTCAATCAAATACTCATAAAAATCATGCCTTTAAAATCTAATACATAACTTGTAAATGAAATTAACTAAATTTCACATAAATTTAAACATATGCTTAACTTTACTAATATCAATACATGATTTACTAACTTATCTTTAAACTTACTTGGTAATGAAAATTATAACTTAATTCTCATACCATAATACTTTTAATCATAATATCAAATCATGATATTAATATGCAAAACTTAAAACAATTTATAAAAATTGTATTCTTAACATATCAAAGTAAAACTTAATCACTTTACTCATCACTTAATCATATGAAAAATACATACTAATTACACTTGGAACTTTATGAAATTCATAATATACACATTCATTTCTCAACTTAATATTATGAAATCCACTTTGCATGCTAACTTCAAAATCTTTATCTCAAATTATAACATACCACATAACTAGATGCTTGTTCATAAATACTCCTCATCAATACAAAATTACTCATTAATATAAGAATCATCTAATTATGCAATAAAGATAATAAAATCTCATGTAAATTCTTATTCAACTTAAACTCAACATGCTCAATCTATATCTCAATACATAACTTAAACTTTATCAGTTAATCATAATCTTCAACTTTAAATATCATTAACATAAACTCAAATTAAACATGAATGAGCATAAGTAAATTACCTCCTTCAAGGACTTGAAAATATACTAGAACTTGAACTTGAAAACATGCTAACTTGAACTTGAAAACTTCTATAACTTGAACTTGAAAACTTGCTAGGACTTGGACTCGAAATACTTTGATTCTTCACTTCAACATTTCCTCACTTTACTATCATTTCTACCACTCAAACTCTAAAATAAAATTATATAACTTGGAAATATTTTTGGTGTGAATTTTTCAGATTCTAAAGGCCTCTATTTATAGCCAAAATTGTGGAATAGAATATTTTAAGTGAAGAAATCATCAAAATAAACAATTTAACTTCTAAAATTTTATCAAATTAAAAATAATCCTTACCTAACATTTACTGTAATGTCCCATTCAGTTAAATATATCTTCAAAAATTGAGATATTTTGAGGGTAAATAAGTTAAGAAATTGAAGTTTTTAAGTCACACGGGTCGTGTGGATAGCCACATGGGTCATGTGAAGTCACACGAGTCATGTGACAAGTCACACGAGTCGTGTGACTCAAGGTATTTGTCAAAAATTAGTCTCGGTCTTTTCACACGAGTCGTGTGACCAAGTCACACGAGTCGTGTGAACTCACATAAGTCGTGTGACTAGTCACACGAGTCGTTTGAGTTAGGAACCGACAGAGAATTAATTGTAGTCATTGTCACACGAATCGTGTGACTCAAGTCACACGAGTCATGTGAAGTCACACGAGCCGTGTGACCGACAGAAATGTTCAGAATGTCAATTTTTTGGTTTTGGTGGCAACTAAGATCATTTTTTAACATTAAATTAAGAGAAATCTGAAGTTTTCAATGGTAGGTGAGATTATATTTAATTTGAGAAATATTAGAAGTTAAATTATTTATTTTGATCAATTGTTCACCTCAAATAATTTATTCAAAAATTTTGGCTATAAATAGGGCCTTTAGAATCTGAAATTTTCACACCAAAAATATTTCCAAGTTATAAGAGTGGTAATTATAGTAGAGTGATAATTATAGTAAAGAGAGGAAATTATTGAAGTGAAGGACTTTTGGAGTAAAGAGTTCTTGGAGTGAAGTCTATAATCTTTCTAAGTTCAAGTCCTTGGAGGAGTTAATTCACTTATGTGAAAATTTATGCTCATATTAAGTTCATGGTCATATTGATTTAATGTTAAATAAGTTGTTAGTATGCATGTTTAGGTGTTATGATTATTATGTTAAGTTCAAGTTGTTATATGCTTTAATGATAGTATGATTTTAGTTAGAATTGAGATTTTGATATAATTTGAAGTTAGTATGCAATTTAATATCATGATATTAAGATGAGAAATGATTAAGTAGTATATATGATTATTTCATGTTAATGTTTTTAAGAGAAGTTGATATGTTCATGATGAGTAAGTTGAGATAAGTATAAATTTTAGAGCATTTATGATGAGTTAAATATGTTAAGAATGTAATTTTCATAAATGGTTTTAAGTTTTGATGTTATGATTTAAAGTTGAGTTTTATGAGTAATTTAGTAAGTTACAATTCATGAGGATAATGTTGGTAAAAGATAAGTATGTTTGAGTTTATGTTTGATTTGAGTTATTTTCAAGCCAACATCTAAAGTTTTACCAAGTATGATTAATATGAGTTATGGCATTGAATAAAAGTTGAACAGATTTAAAGTTATTCAATGTATTTATTTGAGCTATAGCATGTTTCGGATAAGAAATAAGTTACGAGTTAAAGTTAAGAATTTCAGTATATTATTGAGTATTCGAGCATAGTACTTAGTATATTTGTTTATATTTTTTTATGAAGCGTTACAAGTCAGCTTCGAGAACAACACTTACAAACAGTTTTTCAAGAAGAAAGGTGGAAACCCATACTGGGTAGTACATTGAGTATAATAGCTATTATCATTTTCGAGGTATGTATAAAGTTAAGTAAAGTATTAAGCTCGCTCAGTCAAGACTGAGTTCTGTGGGAGGCGACCCCCAGAATGTGATCACGTGAGAACCGGCCCAAGTTACCGGTAGTTGCAAAGTTCAAGTTAAAGTTATCGGTTAGATACCGAAAGATTAAGCTTAGATACATACCAAAGATTATGATATTGATATTATTATTGTTGTTTACTTTAGTATGGGTTTTTACGGAGTACAGTTGATTCGTACTCACGTCCCACTATTATCATTTTTCAGGAAATAAAGACGGCGCGCAGGTGTGAGGAGCTGTGGTGGTTGTGGATGTGAATAAGTTTCTATTGAGAATTTTCAATAAGGTTTCGGTTTGTAAATCATGCTTGTAAGATATTCCGCTACGTTTTCTTTAAGATTTGAACAATTGTGATTTAAGTGTGATTTTAAAGTTTGTTTTATCAAGTTGATTGTAAGAACTGTTAAGTTTTATAATTGTTTGATGTTTAAAATCATTTTTATTATATCTAACTTAATTGTTAGATAAAGTTTAAGTAAACAGATTTTTAAAGTAGATAAGTTAGTAGCATCCCGAGTTAAGAAGGTTTTGGAAAAAAATTTTTAAGTGTTTTTCGAAATAAGTTGCGAAAAATTTACTCTGATAAGCGGGGTGTTACTGTTGGTATCAAAGCTAAAGTTCAAATGCTCTGTATACTAAAAGATTAAGTTTTGAAAAGAAAGTTTCAAGAAAATCCGACCACACCACGCTCACACCTCGCTGATTATCTGGTAAGTGTTGTTAAAATTTTTATGAAGTTTAAATATATGCAAATTATTAAGTCTATGCTCAATAAGATATCCGAATTTTATGAATCAGATTATATGCTCAATATTTAAAGAATTAAGCATACATTTTCTGAGTGTATTAAAAGTATATCTTTTACGATAAATTTTAGATGGCACCACAAGCTCGAAGAGAGATGACGACATCAGAAGTCGTTACCCAATTCCGTGGGTACAATCCTGAGAAATTCTCAGGACAAGGAGATCCTCGTTTAGTGGAGGAGTGGATTCAGGGTCTCGAAACCATTTTTGAGATCACTGAATGCACAGAAAGCAGCGTATTATATGTGCTCAATTACAAATGACCGGAGATGCCCAGCTGTGGTGGAACTACTACTGGGGTATGCGTCCCAGGGAGAAAGAAAATCTCACTTGGATGCAATTCAAGGAGATGATGGAAGAGAAATACTATCCAGCTCACTATCGGGCTGAGATGGAACGCCAATTCTTGGCATTAAAACAAGGAAATCGTACAGTTGATGAGTACAAGAGAGAGTTTACTAGATTGGGATCTTTTGTCAAATATCTGGTGGACACAGAGGCTAAAAAGGCAAGACGATTCCAAGATGGGTTGCAATCAGAAATCCGTCACCATGTAGCTGGACACTGTATTCTGTCTTATATGTGCTCAATTACAAATGACCGGAGATGCCCGGCTGTGGTGGAACTCCTACTGGGGTATGCGTCCTAGGGAGAAAGAAAATCTCACTTGGATGCAATTCAAGGAGATGATGGAAGAGAAATACTATCCAGCTCACTATCGGGCTGAGATGGAACGCCAATTCTTGGCATTAAAACAAGGAAATCGTACAGTTGATGAGTACAAGTTTACTAGATTGGGATCTTTTGTCAAATATCTGGTGGACACAGAGGCTAAAAAGGCAAGACGATTCCAAGATGGGTTGCGATCAGAAATCCGTCACCATGTAGCTGGACACTGTATTCAGTCTTATGTTGATATAGTGGTCAAGGCTCAAGAAGTAGACGCAAGTTTCCGGAGGGGCGATGGCCAAGTTCAAGTGCAGCCAATTGCTCAAGTTCCAGCTCAACCATCAGTGCAGCCCACGCCCGTCCAGCAGGCTAAAGATAAGAACAAGAGAAAGTGGAAAGGTCCTCAGAATAATAATAAGCAGAAGCAGCAAGCTAACCGACCACAATTTCCAGCTTGTGGCAAATGTGGGCGTAGTCATCCAGGAGAATGTTTAGCAGGGCAGAATATTTGCTTTTTCTGTCGGAAGCCTGGTCATACTCTCAAGGAATGTCCAGATAAGCAGCAACAGAGGAATCAGGGGCAGCCTCAGCAGTAGAGGGCAGGACCTCAAGCTCAAGTGTATGTTGTGGAGCAGGCTCAGGCCGAGCAGAACCCAGGTACTATGTCTGGGATGATTATTCTGAACGATATTCCTATTTTATCATTGTTTGATATGGGAGCAACGCATTCGTTCGTGTCAAAACGATGTATAGGAATCATAGGAGCTAAATTCATTAACACTGTTGACCCTCTTGAGCTAAGCTTAGCCTCAGGACGGAAAATAGTGACGAGTTCTAAGGCAGATAACCTTAGACTCAATATTGGAGGGCGAATCTTGGAGGTCGGCGCGTACGTCATCGAGATGAGGGACTTTGACCTCATACTCAGAATGGATTGGCTAACTCGTTATCGTGCTGATATTCATTGTCATGATCGAGAAGCAATTCTTTATCTTTTGGAGGAGGATCAAATTTCTTTCTACGGCTCGAAGACGCGAACATTGCCTAGGGTGATTTCCATGGCAAAGGCGAGGAAGATCATAAAAAGGGAGGATTGCCAAGGATACTTGGTGAGCATTGCCGACGAAAATTCGAGAGCACAAACACCTCATGACATTCCAATTGTTCGTGAGTTTGTGGATGTGTTCCCGGACCAACTTCCAGGAAGACCACCCAACAGGCAAGTGGAGTTCACAATTGATCTTGCTCCTGGAGCAACGCCTGTGTCGAAGGCACCATATCGAATGGCACCAAAGGAATTGCAAGAGTTAAAAACTCAAATTCAAGAGCTGTTAAAACTTGGTTTCATCAGACCAAGTGTTTCACCTTGGGGAGCACCTGTTCTGTTCGTGAAGAAGAAGGACGGATCCATGAGGATGTGTATCGATTATTGGGATTTAAACCGGTTAACGATAAAGAATAAATATCCGCTCCCAAGGATAGATGATTTGTTCGATCAGTTGAGAGGAGCTTGCATATTTTCAAAGATAGATTTACGCTCAGGCTATCATCAACTGAAGATTAAAGAATCTGGCGTAGCCAAAACTGCGTTTCGGACAAGATACGGTCACTACGAGTTTGTGGTGATGCCGTTTGGGGTAAGTAATGCACCAACGGTATTCATGGATTTAATGAACCGTGTTTTCCACAAGTATTTAGATCAATTTGTCATTGTCTTTATTAATGATATTTTGGTCTATTCCAAGAGTCAAGAAGAGCATGAGCAACATCTAAGGGTTGTTCTCAGTACCCTTAGAAAGGAGAAGTTGTATGCCAAATTCTCTAAGTGTGAGTTTTGGCTGAAGAAAGTGGCTTTCTTAGGCCATATTATAACTGCGAGAGGCGTAGAAGTTGATCCAGCAAAGATTGCTGCAATTCAGAATTGGTCAACACCGAAGAATCCATCAGAAGTTCGAAGTTTTCTCGGATTAGCAGGTTATTATCGTAGATTCTCCCTTTGACAAATTTAACGAGAAAATCTGTGAAGTTCGAGTGGTCTGATCGTTGTGAGAAGAGTTTTCAAGAGCTTAAGAGGAAGCTTACATCAACTCCAGTGCTGATTATCCTTGATCCTACTAGAAGTTTTACAATTTATAGTGATGCTTCAAAAAGGGGTCTTGGATGTGTACTCATGCAAGATGGTCAAGTTGTTGCATATGCTTCGCGACAATTAAAACCGCATGAGCAGAATTATCCAACTCATGATTTAGAGTTGGCAGCGGTAGTGCACGCACTCAAGATTTGGAGGCATTATCTCTACGGTGCCCAGTGTGAAATATTCACTGATCACAAGAGTTTGCAATATATATTCACTCAGAAGGAGCTCAATATGCGCCAAAGAAGATGGTTGGAGCTTGTGAAGGATTATGATTTCACTATCCAATATCATCCGGGGAAGGCGAACGTGGTAGCAGATGCCCTAAGCCGTAAGGTGAATGGTGGATTGGCTTGTTGTATCACTCAGCAGAATAAACATATTAAAGAGTTTGCTCGGATGCAGATTGAAGTTGTCAAAACACTTCCTAAGGAGGTTACTGGAAGGGTTAACTCAATGAGAGTTCAGCCCATGCTGAAAGAAAGAATTCAGAAGGAGCAATCTTTCGATCAATTTGTTCGGAAGATGGAAGAAAAAGTTCAAGCTGGAGGAGTAGAAGGCTTTTACCGAGGTTTCGATGGAGCATTAGAGTTCAGAGGAAGGATTGTTGTGCCAGAAGTCTAGACCTTGCGAAAGGAGATCTTGACTGAAGCACATAGTGCACCATATTTAGCTCACCCTGGAAGCACCAAAATGTATCATGACTTGAAAAAGTCGTTCTGGTGGAAAGGAATGAAAAGAAATGCCGCAGAGTTTGTGAAGAAGTGTTTGATCTGTCAGCAAGTTAAAGCCGAGCACCGGAGTCCATTAGGCCTGTTGCAACCAATAGAGATTCCTAAATGGAAGTGGGAAGAAGTTACCATGGATTTTGTTACAAGGCTACCTAAGTCGTCAGAGCAGCATGATGCGATTTGGGTAGTAGTAGACAGGTTAACGAAAGTTTCTCGCTTTATGCCTGTGTCAATGACCATGTCAATGGACAAGCTAGCAGAAATTTACACTCGTGGAATTATTCGACTCCATGGAGTGCCTGTTACAATCATATCTGATCGAGATCCCAGATTCACTAGTAATTTCTAGGGAAGTTTGCATGAAGCAATGGGCACGCAGTTAAGTTTCAGTTCGGCTTATCATCGGGAGACAGATGACCAGTCGGAAAGGACGATTCAGACGCTTGAAGATATGCTCAGAGCTTGTATTCTGGATAGAGGTTCCAAACGGGAGAAGTGGTTGCCGTTAGTGGAATTTGCCTACAACAACAGCTATCATTCATCAATTCGAATGGCTCCCTTTGAAGCAATTTATGGCCGCAAGTGTCGTTCACCTCTTTATTGGGACGATGTTGGAGAGAAACAAGTACTAAGCCCGAAGATGATTGAAGAAACTGTTGAGCAAGTAGCATGGATTCGAGAAAGGCTTAAGACTGCTCAAAGTCGGCAGAAGTCTTCAGCTGATAAGCATAGGCGAGAAATGCAATTTGAGGTGGGAGATAAAGTCTTCTTGAAGGTTAGACCCATGCGAAGGGTCATTCGGTTCGGAAGGAAAGGTAAGTTGCATCCTCGCTATATTGGTCCGTTCGAAGTTCTTGAACGGGTTGGAGAAGTATCTTATCGATTAGCTTTACCTCCTGAGTTGGCAAATGTGCATAATGTTTTTCATGTATCGATGTTGTGACCTTATGTGTGCGATCCAGATCATGTGTTGCAGCACAATGAGATACAAATTCAACCAGATTTGACTTATAAGGAGAAGCCGGTAGCAGTTTTGGACCGAAAGGTTCATAGGCTCCGGAAGCGAGATGTTCCACTTATTCGTATCAAGTGGAATCGACATGGAGAATCAGATGCCACTTGGGAGCGAGAAGCAGATATTAGAGCTCGATTTCCAGATTTCAAGTTTTGATAATTTCAGTAAGTTTTTTTTATTTTCAGTTTCTTTATTTAGTATTTCCGAGGGCGGAAATAGTTTAAGGGGGGTACATTGTAATGTCCCATTCAGTTAAGTATCAGTTTATCTTCAAAAATTGACATATTTTGAGGGTAAATAAGTTAAGAAATTGAAGTTTTTAAGTCACACGGGTCGTGTGGATAGCTACATGGGTCGTGTGACAAGTTACACGAGTCGTGTGACTCAAGGTATTTGTCAAAAATCAGTCTCTGTCTTTTCACACGAGTCGTGTGACCAAGTCACGTTAGGAACCGACAGAGAATTAATTGTAGTCATTGTCACACGAATCGTGTGACTCAAATCACACGAGTCGTGTGAAGTCACACGAGTCGTGTGACTAGTCACACGAGCCGTGTGACCGACAGAAATGTTCAGAATGTCAATTTTTCGGTTTTGGTGGCAACTAAGATCATTTTTTAGCATTAAATTAAGAGAAATCTGAAGTTTTCAATGTTAGGTGAGATTATATTTAATTTGAGAATTATTAGAAGTTAAATTGTTTATTTTGATCAATTATTCACTGCAAATAATTTATTCAACAATTTTGGCTATAAATAGGGCCTTTAGAATCTGAAATTTTCACACCAAAAATATTTCCAAGTTATAAGAGTGGTAATTATAGTAGAGTGATAATTATAGTAAAGAGAGGAAATTATTGAAGTGAAGGACTTTTGGAGTAAAGAGTTCTTGGAGTGAAGTCTCTAATCTTTCTAAGTTCAAGTCCTTGGAGTAGGTAATTCACTTATGTGAAAATTTATGCTCATATTAAGTTCATGGTCATATTGATTTAATGTTAAATAAGTTGTTAGTATGCATGTTTAGGTGTTATGATTATTATGTTAAGTTCAAGTTGTTATATGCTTTAATGATATAAGGATTATATAGTATGATTGTAGTTAGAATTGAGATTTTGATATAATTTGAAGTTAGTATGCAATTTAATATCATGATAGTAAGATGAGAAATGATTAAGTAGTATATATGATTATTTCATGTTAAAGTTTTTAAGAGAAGTTGATATGTTCATGATGAGTAAGTTGAGATAAGTATAAATTTTAGAGCATTTATGATGAGTTAAATATGTTAAGAATGTAATTTTCATAAATGGTTTTAAGTTTTGATGTTATGATTAAAAGTTGAGTTTTATGAGTAATTTAGTAAGTTACAATTCATGAGGATAATGTTGGTAAAAGATAAGTATGTTTGAGTTTATGTATGATTTGAGTTATTTTCAAGCCAACATCTAAAGTTTTACCAAGTATGATTAATATGAGTTATGGCATTGAATAAAAGTTGAACAGATTTAAAGTTATTCAATGTATTTATTTGAGCTATAGCATGTTTCGGATAAGAAATAAGTTAACAGTTAAAGTTAAGAATTTCAGTATATTATTGAGTATTCGAGCATAGTACTTAGTATATTTGTTTATATTTTTTTATGAAGCGTTACAAGTCAGCTTCGAGAACAACACTTACAAACAATTTTTCAAGAAGAAAGGTGGGAACCCAGACTGGGTAGTACATTGAGTATAATAGCTATTATCATTTTCGAGGTATGTATAAAGTTAAGTAATGTATTAAGCTCGCTCAGTCAAGACTGAGTTCTGTGGGAGGCGACCCCCAGAATGTGATCACGTGAGAACCGGCCCAAGTTACCGGTAGTTGCAAAGTTCAAGTTAAAGTTATCGGTTAGATACCGAAAGATTAAGCTTAGATACATACCAAAGATTATGATATTGATATTATTATTGCTGTTTACTTTAGTATGGGTTTTTACGGAGTACAGTTGATTAGTACTCACGTCCCACTATTATCATTTTTCAGGAAATAAAGACGGCGCGCAGGTGTGAGGAGCTATGGTGGTTGTGGATGTGAATAAGTTTCTATTGAGAATTTTCAATAAGGTTTCGGTTTGTGAACCATGCTTGTAAGATATTCCGCTACGTTTTCTTTAAGATTTGAACAATTGTGATTTAAGTGTGATTTTAAAGTTTGTTTTATCAAGTTGATTGTAAGAACTGTTAAGTTTTATAATTGTTTGATGTTTAAAATCTGTTTTATTATGTCTAACTTAATTGTTAGATAATGTTTAAGTAAACAGATTTTTAAAGTAAATAAGTTAGTAGCATCCCGAGTTAAGAAGGTTTCGGAAAAAAATTTATAAGTGTTTTTCGAAATAAGTTGCGAGAAATTTATTCTGATAAGCGGGGTGTTACATTTACACCTCAGATTTTCTTAATTTAATGCTCAAAAATGATTTTAGTTGCCACCAAAAACAAAATAATGACAATCTGAACATTTCTGTCGGTCACACGACTCGTGTGACTAGTCACACGACTCGTGTGAGCTCACACGACTCGTGTGACAATGACCTCACTTAAAATGCTTTTGGTGCTTAACTCACACGACTCGTGTGACATGTCACACGACTCGTGTGACCTCACACGACTCGTGTGAAAAGGCCGAGACTAATGTTGAATGATACTTTGAGTCACACGACTCGTGTGACTTCACACGACCCATGTGGCTATCCACACGGCCCATGTGACTTAAAAACATCAATTTCTTAACTTCTTTGACCTCAGAATAACTTGATCTTTAAAAATTACTGATACTTACTGTTATTAACTGAATGGGATATTACACCACCTCCCAAATTTTATTTTTTTATCTGAAACAAGGAGAAATAAATTTTTTACTCATACTGTGTGCAAGAAACTTGGATTTGTCGATAGAAGCTATATGGTGGAGCCAGTAGGTTTCAGTGGAGGGTTGCTATTGTTGTGGTGTAAAGAAGTGATCATCTTACAAATTATCAGTCTCAACTTCTGCCTTCAAGTGGAATACAAAATATCTTCCTTGGGGGTTACTGAATGGTTGGTTCTGGTTTATGCGAGTACAGATCCTCAGGTGAGATGTCTTCAATGGCAGGAACTGGAGAGGAACCATCACAGGTGGGGAGATAAGTGGTGTATAGGAGGGGATTGGAATGATGTCTGTGGTGAGGCTGATAAGAGAGGAGGGAGAGTGAGAACTCCAAGGAGTTATGAGGATTTCAATAACTTTATAGCAAGAATGAGTATGTTGGAAGTGAGAATGGAAGGCTATTCATTCACGTGGAGTAATAATAGAAGGGATGATGAGTTCATTGATAAAAAACTGGATATGGTGTTTGGCTCTTTCTCTTGGATGGCTGAAAATCAGAGGGCAAAGGTTCAATCTTACTTTAAGAGTTCCTCTGACCATGCTATGATTATTCTGGAGTCCGGTGCTACAAAATCTCAGTTTTTTAAGCGTTTTTGCTTTGATAAGAGATGGTTATCTAAACCTGGTTGTAAAGAAGAAATAGAGAAGGCTTGGAGTGGAGTTGTGGAGGGATCCTTGATGTTTATTTTAAAGTAGAAGATTAAGAGAACTAGGATGGCTCTTCTCAGATGGAATAAATTCTCTAAATCTGATAACGAGAAGAAGATTGCTGATCTCTCCTTAAAATTAGAGGAGATGAGACTGTTGGGTGGGCAGAGAAACTGGCAAGAGTGGGATAATATTAAAAGGGAGCAGGATGAATCTCACTTATTTGAAGAGGAGTTCTGGAGGCAAAAAGCTAGAACACAGTGGCTTAAAGAAGGGGATAAAAACACTCGATTCTTTCATGCCATTACTATGCACAGAAGGAAGAGACAATTTCTAGAATTGTAGATGCTCATAGCAGACCTGCAGTTGGGCAGAAGCAGATTGAAGAATGTTTCATTAACTTCTATCAGCAACTATTCACAACTGAAGGCTCCTGGGGTGAAGAAGAGATCTTACCACTTATTCCCACTGTCATTACTGAGTCTGAGAACTTGAAGTTGGTGGCTTCTGTGGATGAAAACGAGATTAAAGCTACTCTTTTTTCTATGAATCAAAATAAAGCTCCAGGAGAGGATGGTATGACCCCATTATTCTTTCAGCATTACGGGCCTATTATTAAAGATGACTTATGTGCTGCTATTCTTAAATTCTTTGAATATGGGAGATTGTCTAGAAGCTGGAATCATACGATAATTACCTTAATCCCCAAATGTGATAATCCTGAGTCTGTTACTCAATTTCGACCAATTAGTTTGTGCTCTGTCTCTTATAAAATCATTGCAAAAGTGATTGCTTCTAGATTAAAAGAATGCTTGAACATATTCATTAGTAAAAATCAAGCTGCATTTATTTCTGAGAGGCAGTTGCTTGATAATGTGGTGATTGCTCATGAAGTTGTCCACTATTTGAATAGACATAGGACTGGGAGTAATTGCTTTATGGCGGTTAAATTGGATATGATGAAGGCTTACGACAGAATAGAATGGAATTGCTTGGCTAAAATTATGCTGAAAATGGGCTTTAATTCAAATTTTGTGCAATGGATTTTGGCATGTGTGTCTTCTTCTGTGTTCTCCTTCAATGTTAATGGGAATGTGACTGGTTTTGTTACTCCATCTCGTGGAATAAGATAAGGAGACCCTCTATCTCCTTATCTGTTTCTTTTGATCTCTAAAGTTTTCTCTAAACTGATTGACAATGCTATAAATAGAGGTGATTTGCAAGGTTTAAGGCTGGTCAGAAGAGGCACTATTCTTTCTCATCTTATGTTTGCGGATGATTCTCTCCTAATTTGCTCAGCTGATATTAAAAATTCTCAAAGCCTGCTTAGGATTTTGGCAGCTTACCAGATTTTTACTGGGCAGAAAGTCAATCTCTCGAAGTCTTCTATTTTTTTTCAGCAGGAATGCTACTAATATTCTAAAAGCTGAGGTTTGCCAGTGTCTTCAGGGGATTGAGGTAAGCCTTTCTTCTAGGTATCTGGGCCTCCCTCTAGGAATTGGTAAATCTAAGAAGGAAGTCTTTGATTTTGTCACATTGGCAAAGAGATCCTCTTAAATACTGTTATATCTGCCTTACCTATCTTTGTTATGTCATGCTTCTGCTTACCTGTTGGTGTGTGCAAGGAGATAGCACAACTTTGTGCTACTTTCTGGTGGTCTTCTTGTAAAGATCAGCAAAAGGGAATCCATTGGTTGTCTTGGTAAAAAGCTTCCACTCCAAAGTGTGATGGGGGTTTAGGTTTCAAAGATTTCAGGGTAGTCAATGATTCTTTAATTATGAAGCAAATCTGGAGATTATTGACTAAGCCAAACTCTCTGATGACAATAATATTGAAGGAGAAATATTTCCCTGATGGGTGTGTTCTTGATGCTAAAGCCAAGGCATCTGCCTCTTGGCTTTGGAATTCTTGGGCCAGAGTGTTGAGCACCCATAAGGATAGATTTAGAATTTTGATTAAAGGTGAAGTCTCTACAAAAATTCTATCTGATCCTTGGATGTTGGGGCTTAAATCTGGTATTCCTGTTATAAATCCTAATGTTGACAGTGTGCAGGTGACTTGGGTGTGGGAACTTTTGTCTGCTTCTGGGAGATCCTAGAACATTGATTTAATACAGTAGCTTTTCACTCAGTCTTCTTGAAATGCTATTTTGGCCATGAAAAATATGAATCCAGAAGAGATAGACAGATGGGTTTGGTGTCCATATAGTAAGGGAAGATTCTTTGTTGCTTCTGCCTATGCAGTTGGTATTGATCAGAAAGTTTTAAAGCTGGATGTTCTTTGTAGTAGCTATACTCTGACTTTGAACAAGAAGGCTCAGTTGAGATGCTGGTCTTTGAAGGTAAAGCCTAAGTTGAGACATTTCTTGTGGAAATGCTTCACTAACAATCTGCCAGCATGTTGTAATCTGGTAAAGAGGAAGCTGGAGGTTGATGCTATATGTAGATGTTGTGGTGATGCACTTGAATCAGTGGAGCATGTTCTTTTTCATTGCAGCAGAGCTCAGAAAGTGTGGAAAGCCTCCCCTGTTACCTGGGATTTCCATGATGATACTACTACAGACTTCAAGGGATGGTGGTGGCAACTTTCAAAGTTAAAATTATCATCCATTGTCGAAGCAAGAATACAATTATCAACCTACATCTTGTGGGGGCTGTGGAAGTCCCGTAATTTATGAGTGTTTCAAAATACCTGGGTACCGGAAGAGATTGTGGCTCGACTTGCACACAGGGATTGGTTAGAATTCAGATGAGGATATTTGATGTTTCTTGGTTTGTCTTTTTTCTTTAGTTTTGGGTTTTGTTTCTCTTCTCCTTAGCTAGGTCCTGTATTAAGGTCAGTGGCTGGGAGCTGGTTGTATGTTGTTGTTTTCTTGTTGTACTGTATTTGATGTATTTGTGTTTGGGTGTAGTACCTTTGGTCTTCTTAACTTAGGTTATGCCGTGGGTACTTGATGTTTGGTTCGGCTAGGCCACCTTATAGGAGTGGTTCTCCATCTTCTTTGTGAGGACTAGTATGTCCTCCGGTGTAAACTCTTTATTTATGCTATGAGATATATTATCGTTTGGAAAAAAAAAATGTCCCCGGCACAACTAAATGTCCCCTGCTCGACGGCACTCAGAATTTAACTCGACTTTTCCTGTATGACGCCCACGTAACCCTCTGCAAATTAAGCTCGCCAAAAAATATTTTATTTTCTTTCATATGATAATCGAACGAGACACCTAACCTGCAGACCAAATGATGAAAGAAACAGAGGAAACTGGAAAATAATCGAAAAGACACATAAAAAACTCAAAATAGAGGAAAATACGAAACAAAACACAAAACAACTAAAAGCAAACGAAAAGACTCAAAATGGGGGGAAAGAAAGGAAAATAACAACAAAAAACGCAACAAAAATGGGACAAACAATAATTTCCACAACCAATTCTTATTCACTTTTCTCCAGTCGACTCAGACCACAACAAACAAAGGCACAAAACAAATTAACAACAGACTAACTAGAAAAATCACTCACAGAGCGCGACCGTAGCTTGGACAGCATGGGAACGCTCCTCTGGTACACCTTTGCTCACCGGAGAATAATCTTCGAACTGCACCACATAATTTGCTCGAAACAATCAGTTCAAAAAAAAGGAATCATACAAATCAAACATAGACACATGAATGATTTTTCAGCAAATCAACAGAAACAAAAAATAAAAGAATAGCTAAATCAATCAACCGAACACCACACATATATGATTATTGCATAACCAAAACACACAAACGAAATTACTTTGATGACAAAACATGATGCTTACAGCGAGAGAAGACCGTACGGGCGATGAATGAAATGCAAATCGCACGCAGTTTGTGTGTGTGCAAATCAAATTGTTAATGAGGTAATTGGTTGGGAAGGGTTTGTAAAGAGAAAAAGTTGTTTTTACCTGCTCCCGTCTCCATCCAACTTGTGTGTCTGACAATTCTGCGAAAAAGGAAGAAAAAAATTGTGTTTGACCTGGGAATTCTGGCAAAAAGTGGAGTGAATTGTATTGGAATCCACAAAATTGGAAAATAAAGGGAGGACAAAAAACCACATGCAGTCCATAAAATGCAACCAAAATAGCAAAATGAAATGGCAAAATTGTAAATAAAATTGGACACGTGTCAGTTTATCAATACCACAAAATTGGACATATGTCACCCATAGATGGCCACTAACTTTTTCATATATATATATATGTATATATATATATATATATTCATCCAAAATTAATGTCATTTTAAAATATTTATTCAGAAATTCGATTTGAATACAATGTGGTTCTATAAAATAATTACTTTGGTAAAATTATATTTAAAACTATATGTCAACAATAAGCATAATAATTAATTGAGTAATTCAATATTAAGTGGTGTTGCTTCGATTAGATTTTAAGGGTTATCTGAAATCTGTGGACAAAAAAAGTTAGATACTTAAAACTTAAATGAACTGCAGACCAGATCGATCTTAAGTGCTTTCAGCTTAGGATAATGTATCCATTCATATCTTTCTTTAGGAAATTTTGTCTTGTGCTTTTTGTCCGATTTTTTTCTCCTCCTTTTCGGACATATTACAAAGGTATTTATAGTAATTGTAGCTAGAAACTGTTCATCGGGTCGTACGGTGCACATTTAGTTAATTCGACATGCGCATTTAATGCGTCAGGCTACCCTACGAGTCTTGGACTGACTAGCTGTCTGGTTAGGTGGCGGAGACGTGATCTCCATCATTGGTTTGCAACTAGGACTGGCGCCCATTTGTGTGTTGAGGCGGGAAGTTCGTCGCCGATTTGGTCTGGTTATTGGGGTCGGGCGTATCAAAGTTGGTCCACCCAAATCCTATCTAGAGATTGAGAAATTTACTAGCACACTCACAGAAGCCGATATTCTCCAAATGAGAAATGAATTTTGGCTCCCGCAAAGTATAAGGATGTTTGTCCCGTATCCGGACGAGCAGATTCACAGTCCTCAGTAAAATTGTTCAAGCACAATTTGATATTCGGGTTACGATTCTCATTGCCTCAGATTCTGACTGAATATAGTCGAGATTGGGGATTAGGGTTTAATCAGATCCATTCCAACGTTTGGGCCAAGATTAATAGATTATCATCCTTCTGGTGTTTTGCTGTCAAAGCAGGTGGCCGTACCCGACCTCCGAAGAGATTAGAAAAATGTTCTTGTTCCGGGAGACCCAAAAAAAGTCTCAGGTTTCTATTATTGTGCGGCTCAAGAAAAAGATTATCGGCACGTGCCCGAATGACAAAAGTTATGATGCCCTCCGTATTGTAATATAGGTGAAAATGGTTATATGATTTTGAAAGTAGAGATTATTTTCAAATGCACTACAGATAGAAATAATTGAACCATCAGTTATTCCTCAAAATATTGGTCTTTTCTATCGCCATGTAGTTTGTTATTGCAAGAATTACAAGCATGCTAAGGCATTTTATGAAAGTAAAATATTTGACGTAAATTTATTCGACATAAACTTTATTTGTATAAAATTTAATAACAATATTTTTAAAAATATATAGAAATTTGACAGAACACTGCAAGGGACAACAAATTTCCACTAAATTTATGCCGGCTTGTTATATGTATGGATATGGAGAGGTAGAAAATAAAACACATGATACTTCAAGGTCACACGATTACACACAAAAAGCCACAAGTAATAGTATTATACTCCAAATTAAAAACATTAAACAAAAACAAGATAACATTGACTACCACAAAAACATTCACTTCATCAATTCTGCCTGCTCTTCATCGTTTCTGCCTGTAACCTGAGTTGCACATAACACAGCTCATGTCAAAAGCCGGATAAGATAAAACATACTAAAATTGGTTAAATTGAAACTTGAGTATTAAAAGCGAAAAGTATGTGATGCCTTGCTACCAAAACAGATCCTCCTTTTTTCCCACAAATATAACTAGCACGTTCAACATCAACTTAATTCTTTAGAACCAAAAATTGAACTAAGACGATATAAACACATGAATCCTAAATGAGACAATTTTGCCAGATGTAAGATCTAAAAATCGAGTATTTATTCAACACCTACAAACAGAAAAATGAAAAGACCAAAACTCAAGGGAATAAATAAATAAATAAAATAAAAAATCAGACTTTTCAAACCGTACAAACCTTAAATCACGCATCTGCTCCTCAAGGTCTCGGCAAAGCAACCTGTCAATAATCATATAGACCAAAATGAGTCATTACGACACCAAGTTCGCTTTCTTACCAAATAGAACGATAAAATTAAATAATAATAAAAAAAAGACTCGGGGAAAGCGAAAGAAGGTATCATGCATTTTTTTGCAAAAAACGGATTACAATCACTAACTCCTCTTCTTTTACAATATGATGCAGCATGGAAAGGAAACCAATATCGTGTTGCCTGGATAATTGAATTTCCATTAATTTTAAAGTAACATCTTTCCTCGGTTGTAACTTGGAATAAAGGATTTGGTGATATGCAAACCAAAATCGATAGCATTTCCTTTAAAACTGAAATTCAGTAACATTTCAGGCAACACCACAACGCAAACAACTCGACGGCCCAACACATGCTTATGAATTTCATAATAAACCTATTAACAATGCCCTAACACTTTTATTATTTCTCTTTCATGCGTGACAATTAATTTAGCATCCCTTGGAAGCAGTATACAAGCTGAACGAGAGGATTACTGGGCGCCCAGACATTATTCCTTACCCCATGATTAAATCCAATATAAACCCATAAGAGTATCAAAAAACTTAACCAAGAAAAAGGGCAATATATATAATCATGTAGATTCAATAATCAACTCAAAGCACTTGGATAAAACATTGGCAACAGAAAACTAAAAAATCTTACCATTCGTTCATTACTTCAGCTTTCAGTCTGTTCTTTTTTATGCGCAAGCTCCTGCAACAAGATATTGCGAGAGGAACATTTCAAACATCAAAAGGGGTCAATAATGAAAACTGATTAAGCATTATTTTAAAATATTTGACGCAAAAGATCAAGCTGATCTCATAATGATGGGATGCATTCTGCTAGCAATACAAGTTCAGGAAGTATTATTGAGGCATATTAACTATTTTTCAGTAATTTCAAATGGGAGTACGCCAGGAGCCAAAATTGAAAGTAGATTATTGGGGCATATTAACTATTTTTTCTAGAGATGCTGAAATAGTTGAAATTCGTGTATGTTCAACTGCAAACCGTATGCAACAAAGGGACAAGAAGAACTAAGGAATGAGAGAACTTACTTGCCACGATAATCAATCCTGTCATATCGCAACCATTTTAGAGTCAGGTTCAATTCCAAACTTGTTTAGAGAGAGGGATAGCCAAACATAGAAAATCATTACGGCATAGCAGGCAGATACTTACACATGACCTAAACCCCAAATGACGCCAAATGATATGATATGATAGATAGCACTTCTGTACCAAGCCAAATCTTCGTCCACGATGCCATCTCCCCTAAGAAATGCAGAGTGCACCCCAGTTCAGTTCATAGACAAACAGTTCAGTTCATAGACAAAGCCCACATCAAAATTACAGGAAAAAACACACACAAATTTTTTTACCCAGAGCAAAAACGACGCGAAGGTGTCAGAGAAATTGGTGCCTTTCTTGCAGATGCTGCGAGCCTGAATTTGTGATATGATCAATGAATTTAAACCTAATCTACCAATAAACAGAAAAAACGAACAATAATAATATCTACCTGATTGTCTGCCTCAACATCGACATCGCTAATGGCCTTGAGAAGCCTGAAAATATAGAAAGATGTTAAAGCCATACGATACTGGAAACGGAAACGGCGAATACCGCCGGCTTCCTCAACTCCCCAACCTACGCCTTGGCCAAAACAAGGCACAGGCGAGCGGTGGCATGAGGGGGAAGGAGAGAAAGAGAGAGATTCCTACCTATTTCCTGTGTGTTTGGAGGTGAAATGTATAATTACTACGGAGTGCGCTTATCGATGGTATTAACTAAAAAAATGCGGAAGCAATAAACCGAAGATTTTAAAACTCTTCAGGGAAGCGTCCCACTTCCCCTCAGAGCTCTTTCATTGATAGATCAAACATACACATAGCTTGGACTTACAACGACTCGAACTCCCTTCAAGCCTAGTCAACACTACACAGATCCTATCAACTAATTCTCCGGCCACGTCCCGTGGACTTTTAAAAACCTACACTTACTCCCTAAGTGTATAAGTTGTAAAATAGTTTTTGGATGAAACACAAAGAACAAAATAAAACAGCTTCAGTCCTTGAGTTAGTTCGAACTCTCAGACTGAACTGTGTACAAATTGCACAAATTACATAAAACATGTCTATTTAAATTAGTACACAAACCTCGTACGATTCACATAACTGATAATATATATTACATTACTAGTTGAGTCACGCCTTGCGTGCATGTCGGACTCAATTTTAGTCTAAAAATACAGTCAAAATTTGTCCTCTATATATTTGTATCCATATCTATATAAAAATGTTTGATTATTTTTAAAATAACATCTGTTTTCTGCCCAAAAAAAAAATACTATTTTGGGATATGATTTTTTTTTCTTTTTTGAAAATCTTCATATGCTTTAGGAAATATTATTCATATATATATATATAAAATTGCTCGCATATATCATTTAATAAAACCTAATTAATAATACATCTATTCATTTTCTCGCTCATTTTTTCAATTAATGTAAAACTGTTACATTTTACATTAATAAAGTGTAATAATAATTTTAATCTAATTTATTCACTACTAACACTAGTTGATTACAACTTTACATTAAATAGCATGTGAAAGTTACATACTTATAAAAAATTGTATTGCAATTTTTTTTAAATACTTTTTCTAAAATAAAATATTTTTGTTCTTTTTTAAGCAATTTTTATCTAATATTAGTTAATTGGCATGAGTGTCATAATTAAACACCTTAAAATCACATAAACAAATACTATAACAATGACAAAAATAAATGTAATACTTTTCTAACTAATTAATTGTATGGTCCCTCTAAATTACTAAATTATATTAGCCATTAAAATTTATGGCATCAATATAAAGATTCATACGTAAGTTAAATAAATTATATTTACATTACACATTTGCATGTAGTCCAAATTTAATGAAATACTTCAATATTATCTAATATAAAATTTTTATATATTGTATACATACATATAATATATAATTTTTTATTTTTCTTTGTGCATATGCACAGGATGAATACTAGTTGTCCATATTTTTTGATGACATAAAGAACTTTTATATATTCTTTAATTGATTTCTTACAACCGAAATTTATAGTAGTTTTTTCTATTTATTTAATTGTCGAGCTCACCCATATACGTTGAAGCTGAAACCTACTTGCTCGCCTCATCTCTACGTCCCTCGGCAGTAAATACTGTAATTAACGCAATGAAGTTCTAAGAAACTGTACAAGCTGGGCTCAGCAAGGAAGCCCGGTCAGGCCAAAATACCACCGAGTCCAACAAGCGACCTCGTCAGGTAAAAGCTGCCACGTAATGATGTGCTAAGAAACTGCACAAGCCGGGCTCCGCAAGGTAGCCTGATCAGGCCGTAATACCATCGAATCTGATAAGAGATTTGATCAGGTAAGAGTTGCCAACGTAAAAAAGGAATGATAAGAAGTCGGACACAACAAGTAGCCCGGTTAGGCCAAAATACTGTCGGGACCGACTACCGACTTGTTGGGATATATGAAGTCCTCGTTATGTACAAATCACGAATTCAATAGCAAAATGTGCAACGGATCTAAAGGTTTGCGTAGAGAACTTACAGCTTAAATTTATGGCGATCTGGCTGATCTTCTGGATGGTCGTACACAGCACTCCAATGAATTGTTGACTGCAAATCGCGTCCTGGGTTGCACGAACAAGATCGGATCGAGAATCGGATCAAGCGGGTGCAAACGGAAGAATACAAATTGCAGTTCTGGGACCTTGCGGAGGCATGTGTGGGTGCGTGGGTTGTCGGACGGCTGCGATCTCAGTGGCGTTGGAAAGCTATTGTCGAGACGGTTGTCTGGGTATGCTGCACGTCTTTATCGGACCTCCGGTTAGTTCTGTACGACAAAATATATTTCGTCTCGCTTTACCCAAAGATCTTCTACTGTATATCTCAAAAACACCTATTAATCTTGTACCGATGGAACAATAAGAAGAAGATAAAGCTCGAATGGGAACTGAGAGGGAGAAAGAAAGACGTGTGGGGCGGCGTGAATTATGATATTCTTTTTCTCTTCCCATGAGCTTAATGGTGTATATATAGAGCTACAGTAGAGACCCTTAGGAGATTAGGATTATGGCTCTTTAATTAATTAAAATACTTGTGGATCAATTCACTTATTTTAATTAATTAAATAATATTAAATGGGCCACCAACATAATATTATTGCACTTCTTTTTCTTAGCCTAATTTACAATTGAGACTCCAATAATAATTACTCGATTTATCTTCCCATGTTTAAGATATAATATCCATTAATTAATTCGATTGACAATCAAGAATTAATTAATTTATTATTATTTCACCAAAGCTAGCGCTCGTTCATCACATTATTACTATGTTGCAATTTAATCCACCTCCAGGGTTTAACATAATAATACTTCATGAACTCACTCCGGGGACATCATCAAACTAATGCACATGGTGACCGTAAATATCCTAACAGCACATCCTACATGTAGCAATATTACCCAAGACAGTGGCTCTATTGGACCAGTTCACTAAGCCTCACTCATGTGAATCAAAGTAATAAGTATTACACATATATGCCTGTTTAATCTCTTACGGGTTAAGAGTACGCAATAATTAACCAAGGCCTACTTCGTTTATGACGATCAGTATAAAACGAATTGCTCCTCTCTGGGATCCTGGTCTACACATAAATGTACTAGTGCAACTAATCAGTCAAGACAAATTGTACAGTTGACACTACAACCGTTCACGATGGGGTGCTCATGTCCATCTGGGTTGTGAACCACTTATTCTTGTTTCGCGAGTAACTGATAGTGTGATCTTCTGTTCGCCCGATGACGACCCACACTATCTAATGCAAAACAACAGAATGTAGAACTTGTTTAATCAAACATGTTTCTCATTCATAAAAGGGTGGTAAAAGTGTAATATCATTCAAAGTCAAGCTTTCAGTTTATAACACTAACAATCTCCCACTTATACTTAAAGCTTTCGCTTTTACAAGTATAGTCCTACCGATCCGTTATTCTAAAAGACCTATGTCGATTCTATCACCATGTGTTGTAAATATTTTTAACCGGAGTAGAATCCAAAGATTCGACACCGGGTCGTATCACGAGGAAGGTTAGCCGGATTATTCTATGCGAATATTCAATCACACGAAAATAAGAAACAAGTCCTAAACACTCTAATTCAAGTTGGAGATTTGATTTATCAACTACGAAAATTAAAGCAAGAGACACGGAATTTCAAACAAACGATTAACTTGGTTATAAATTTGTTAGGGAGTCGGGGACAATCGTTCTCGGTTCTTGACTCAATTACCAGGCAATCAATTGCTCGGTTAAGGGAATTGAATCGCCTATTCGTATAGAGGTTCACCTTCAATAACTCTTCGTAACAAGAAGGTGGACATACACGAGTAACTCATCAAACCCTACAACACATAGACAATACAATAACGAACAAGTCTATTCCAAACGAGCCTAAATCGACCGACGCCTCCCCTTTCGGTTCTAACATCAATTGATTAGGTTAGATTTGTGATCAATCAACTAACCCTAGAATATGCACCACTCGCAAGGATTGAACAATTATCAAACACGTAATTGAAAACGAACCGAAACAATCGTCCCCTATCCCTAACTTATGGAATTAGCCACTCATCTCAACATCAACACAAGCATTCATCATAAAAGAAGCCATCACATACATGTACAAGATGAAAATAAAAGCTTACGATTAATACCAAATCCAAAGTCGATGAATCAACAAGCCAACCAAATCCAAAGCTAGAAAATGAGTTTAAATCCTCCAAAAATCCAAACCAAGATGAAAGATAGAGAAAAATAATGTTCTGGGGTCAAAAAGTATGAAAAACGAAGTCTGGATCTGTTCCCCTATGCCCTAGGCTCGACCTATAGGCTTTCCAAATTCAAAATCCTCAAAAAACGCTGTCAGTTACGAGCAGGGGATAGCGGCGCTATGGTCATAGCGTCGCTATGGCTGAGAGACCCCGAACTGCAGCCCATCGTTAAGCCGCAAAACGCCGCTTCTCAACAGGCCATAGCGGCGCTATGGCCTAAAATGTCCTTCTGCCCCTCGCTATGGTTCACAGCGCCGCTTTCTCAACAGGCCATAGCGGCGCTATGGTCATAGCGGCGCTATGGCCTGGACTGCTCCAAAAATTCCTCGACTTGGGGTCACGCGGTCTCGACTAGCGTCTCTCGGGTCTATCTCGAGCTAGAAACTCAATCCTCGAATGCTCCAATCTTGCAAACGACACAGAAATCCTGGAGACCTGTAAACACCACCATCGAACAGACACAAAAGCAAGAGAAAATAGAAGAAATAACAACGAAAATGCTAAACACAACGAAAAATACTAAAAACTCGAGAATGACTAAAAAGGACCGGAAAATCCTAACAAAAGACCTAAAACGGGGGAAAACATCACACAAAATAGCAACGAAAATAGCAACAAAAACGGGACAAACAACTCCCCCACACTAAGACCTTTGTTCGTCCCGAACAAAGAAAAGAAAAGAAAACAAAAGAAAACAAATAGACGAGCAAGGACAATGGTTCAGGCAAGACTAATCTCAAACCAATCAATCAAGCGAGAAGAATTCCAATGATCACCAGTGCATACCTCAACTAGTAACTCGGTTATTCCAAAAGACAAAGACTCTCAAGAACGGAAGTATATCATATGCCTCACTCGATTCTTTTGAAAATATAAGATAGGAACGCTCAAGTTGGTCGTCAATCAAATCAATCATAAGTTTGCCTATTGTCTAACTTTTACTCTAAAACAATCAAGTTCGTGAAACAATGAATCAAGAGGACTTTTAGGGATGTAATGTAGGCTCTTTGGATCAGGTAGGGTACATATAGGTTAAGTGGCTCAGATAAAAACACATTCGACTCAATTCCATCACCAAACCATAGTCATGAACTCTTCCGGTTGTCAAATACCAACCGGTTCCTCCTTACTACTCCAAAACCAACACACTTCCCAAACATTTTTTTTTTATTTATTTATTATTTTATATTTTTTTTTTTATTTTTTATTGCGAAAACCATTTGGACATCTTATCTAGGTTTAACCATCGAGTTTTCTGCTCGAGTCTCCTAGACCGGTTTCCCGTACTCATGGCTCGTATCCGCTAAATCAGTGGACCGAGCGCTAGGAGTATAATCCATTTGGCTCCCCTTTTTTTTTTTTATCAAAACAAAAGGACGTATTCACGATTCAATCAACCAACACCTCCAATTCTCAATCCCACAACTCAATATCATCATCATGAGGTTAACAATAAAATCATATAAGGTTCAAAAGGGGTGACTAGTGATTGTTATTCAAAGAAAAGAGAGGGGGAAGAAAATACAAGGAATGCCTCAATCATTTTCACGTTTCACAAATCTAATCACTTCATTTCAAAGTAGACTCAAGGCAAACTTGAACTGAGTAAATTTCAAACCAACATCTCACAAGAATAAGTATGGCTCAAACCTCACAAGGTATATAAAGTCAATCAAAATAACCAAGTTATTCATCAAAATATGCTACC
>CACSLK010031655.1:4754529-4781622 GCA_902706635.1 Striga hermonthica | reverse complement strand
TTTTTTTTTTTTTTTTCTCTAAAAGAATTAGTATTAAAAATCCTAAAATTTCTTATTGGTGCTTCTAGTTTTACTATAGGTGAGAATAACTCATCTATTTCAATTTTTTCATTTGGCTTAAAACTTAAGTTATGATAACTGTTAGTCAAAGCGTAGTTTATGCGCCATGTTACTGAAAAATGATGATTTCCACTTTTCATTATCTTATCTCTTAACATCTTCCAGCACAAAGTGATGGATTCGTCAAGGTTAATGTCTAATGAAGACATTCCAACTTGGTAATTGAAGTTGAACTTAATTTTACCATATTTTAGATTACCTAATCCTTCTGCAATTAATGCGCCTGATTTAGTAATCATTCTATTATCTTCAGTTTAATGGACATAGGTGAGTCTATTCCTAAACTGAAGGTTGATTTTAGTATCATCTGGATAGTTGATACATGTAAATAAACTAACTTGCTTTTTATTTCAGATTTCAAAATTTTTAAGGTTTTGAGTATCTGTTCTTTGCAGATTACCGGAATAACTATGTTACCCTGGGTTTGATCTGTTTCAATTACCTCTTATTCTACAATGATGCCGAAGAATATTTCGTTTTTTCTTAAGAAAAAGTTGTTTATTTTCTTTAACAATTTTACTTGAGAAAAATTATGTTCTTTAGAAAGATCGTGATTTATCTTTCCAAGTTTCTTTGCGTCTATCAAGGCTTCTACCAGATAGCCTGATTTCTCACTTTTTGTTAAATAATCAAATTGCTTATTTTCTAATTCTATTTTTCAACATCCATACACATTAATAGATATTGTTTTATTGGTTCAGTCATGGGTTTTTCTGCAATTTCTATTGCAAAGTGTAACGCCCCGTTCGATTTATAGAATTTCTCGGAATATTCTATTTATTGAATATTATTTATAAGGTCATAATTACTTTATTAGTCGTGATGTCGACTTAAATAGAAGGTTGGAGTACTCGATCGTTTTATTGTAAGACGTTCATCGTTAGTTGATTTCGGTTTAATCGCGTGAACCGAATATAATCTTTTCGAATAAGTGATTTTACTGATATTTTGGCATTATAATTATTGCTATATTATTTTTAAATGCTAATTGCTATTATTGTTCCCATTATTATTATTATTATTATTATTATTATTATTATTATTATTAATTGCCTAAATGTCTAATTGTCATAAATTGTCTAAATTGGTGATTGCTTATAAATATTAAATAAATATTATTGTCTAAATGATTATTATAATAAATATTATTATGTGTATTATAAATATAAATACCCGGCTTTATTTTATCGTGCGACCAATCGAGCCTTATTTATTAACTGTTGAACCAGACATTTATATGGCTGAGTATCGAACCCGAGAGGACCCGGTTCCCTATCTCCCTCTCTTGAGTTAACTTGATGAACAAGTGGTAGATATTAAATTATAAACTAATATTAATAGAAGAGATTTTCTTCCCCTTGCTCTCATTATATCAAAACCCGCAAACCCTAATCCCTCATCTCCTCTCGTCATTAATTTCGCAGCAGAAAATTATCTGCTCTCATTCCATCTCCCTCTTCTCGCCATTATCGCGCAGTCAAAGAGCCGTAACAGCCTCCATGAAATCCGACGAATTCCCCCAGTTTTGGCCACCACCAGCGAGCCTAATTCTTCCCTATTTAACCTCGCGAAAAACATCATAAATCTCCCCAGCAATTCAGCCTGAGCAGCGACTTTTTGGTCGAAATTCCTGAGCAGAACTTGCAGCGGCGAGGAGAACGTCGGGGCTCCATCGAATCTCATGCGTCTAAGGTCGATCAACCGAGAGCCAGCCACCGACGACTGGAGCGGATTTTCGAGCGCACCGAGCATGCCTTGCTGCGACTCACCAGGTTCCAACGACAAGACGAGACCACCCCGCAGTAGAGAAGAACTCCAATCAAGGGCCGGCGTTCGTGACCAGACCCGACCCGACGGTCGGATTTCCGACAAGTACTGAGCGGGACAAGTGACCACTGGACGGAGGAGCAGCCAAGAGCCGACATTAGAAATGCGTGCCACCAGGCCCGGCGACTCACTGTTCGAGCAGAATTCGGGTCCCGCGAGCCCCGCTGAGCCTCTCTTCGCGGTCACTATCAACCACCGGGAGTAGGGGTCCGCGACTGAGGTACCATTTTCGAGGATGTATAAGTGTCCGGGCTGCGGCAAACCGGGCTCGTGTTTCCCAGAGTTGAGAGTCGATATCTTGTAGCGGAGACCCGAATCTTTTTCCCCGTGTCATTCCCGACGGGAGGTACTTTTGGCTGAACTCTTTTACCTCTTTAGACCAAGTTGTGCTGCTCTTATGTGTTGAAGTTTTTGGTGTGTTTATATTGTGAACCTCAGTAAATTGTAGAGTGATTAACGTCATTTTGTTTGGTCTCTGCATGAAATGTATGTTTCAGAAAAGTAAGAGGCGTAAGATACTTGCTTTTGTTTGTTGTTTGCCTTGGCCTTTTAAAAGGTTGCCACTGAGCCTTGGAGGGATTGTTAACATGCTCAAGTTAATTATTTTACAGTCTAAGATCAGTTTTTAAAATACCGGGCATGTGGTTTAAGATAATTGAGAAAAGAGTAGGAAAAAGAAACATGAATAAAGTATTGTTTATGTGATTTTAGTACCGTGTATGCCTTCTCCTTCTGAGCAATGTTAAATGATTCTTATGTTGTGAATGAAGTACATATGAAGCTAATATCTCAGTTCTTTTATTTGATTTTGCTGAACATTGTTAGATAAATTAACCGCTGAGTTGTGTAGTAAATTTATATACCTTGTATATGTTTATTTGGTTATTAAGGGCAGAATTATTTGCTTAATTTATGGCCCTTGGTATATGGTTTAAGTGATGAGAAGAAGAAAGCAAGAAAGAGCATGATCTTGTTGTATTTTGCATTGGTTGATTGAGATTAGTAGAACTATTTATTTTTAATTTCAGGAGATACATTTTCTTTTGTTAAAAAACCAGTAAATTGGTGTAGTAGATATTGGGAAACACATCATTTGGTTCCAGATTATGTATTTTTCCTTGTATTGTTTGGTAGGCCATATTGTGTTATACAAAATTAGCTTTATAAGAAATTTGGTGGCTTATATAATATATAGTCATATACTGGCATGTTACATGTACTACTTCCTCTTGTGATAAATTACTCATATCCTGGTTCCGAGTAATGTTATAATTTTCTGTCTGAGTTTAGTGTTTATTTTCAGAACATAAATCTCAATTTAGACGCCTTCTTAGTGTTATGCGTCAGTAAATAAAAAAAATAATAAAATAAATAAATAATAAATAATAATATGTGCTTTATCTTCTTTTACTTGTCGTGATGTGCGGTAAGGGGATCCGATCTCTCCGGATTTGTTTCATATTATGCATCGAATGACTAGCATACCTCATCCAATGCCAAGTGGAGGCCGGTTATTGGTGGCCAATTGGGGTTGGAGGTAGCGAGGTCCGCGTGCCACTTCTCATGTTCGTGGATGACCTGTTTTTGTACATTCAAGTGTTCATAATATATATTTTATGATAAATATTTACCATATAAATATATATACATAGTTTTATTTTATAAAAAATAAAAAAATATATATACAGCCCGGGTCAATCGGTTGATCCAGTCGTGTCAATGCCCTGAGTCGACCGGGTCAAAGACGGGTTTGTCGAATTTTGACTAGGTTTGACTGGGTCCTTTGTTGTCCGGTCCAAATAGTCAATCCGGACCGGTTCCTTCTCTGAGTTCCGGGTATCAAAACTATGATCTAAACTGTTATTATTATTATTATTATTATTATTATTATTATTATTATTATTATTATTATTATTATTATTATTACCTATTTATATGTTTCTAGACATCGAAATTTTAATATTTTATTAATTAATATCTTTATTTATTTTTCACATGAAATCCATGAGAATTTGTTTATTGTGTTTTTGTGCATTTTTCTATGTGTTTTTGTGTGCCTTCGAGTCGATTTTAAGATTGTTTTAGGGTTGACCGGTCCACTTTGTTGTTTATCGTGTGTTTTTATGTTTCTTTTTATTTTATACTTTAGCGTACTTTTCTGTGTTTTGGGTATAAATATCAGGTTTAGTCCGAGGATGGAGAGGGAGAGTCGAGCCATGTTACGAGAGAGTCGAGCCACATTCCGAGAGATGAGCATTTTCCGAAAAAGTCGAGTTTCCGAGTAGTTTCAAGCCATTCTGTGCGAGTTGTTGATTGAACCGAGAAGTCAGAGCCTTAGTCAAACCCGTACCGATATGTCGCCCAGCCGTGCCCGCGAGCTCGCCGAGATAGCCGCGAGGTCGAGAGCTTCATGTTAGCCTTGCCCAGCACACTCGTGAGCCCGCAGGAGGGGCCGCGAGGTCGAGAGTCCAAGCCAAAGTCACCATTACATGCTCGCGAGCCTGCGGGAGGGGCCGCGAGGTCGAGAGTGCAACTTGCCGTCACCATTGCACGATCGCGAGCTCGCCAGAAGCCTCGCGTTATCGAGAGTGTCGCTCCCGTGCGTCTCTCTCCCTGCGTGCTCGCGAAAGTTATGGCGTGATCGAGAGTACTTTATTTAATCTGCATTTTTGAGTGTGTGTTTTATGATAGAGTATAAATACTTTTGCATTTGAGGATTATCTAGCTCATTATGAAATGTTTCTCTTTTTGGTTCTTAGCTTAAGTCTTTCATTTCCATTCTAGTGTAAGTGTGGATGACATAGGGCTGAGCATGGGACTCGTTGGATTCTGAACCGTTTCGAAAACCGAACTGAAATCACTGCAAACAGAAAAATAATATTTGACCTTTTGACTTTCTCCGAACCGAACCGAACCAAAAAAAATAATTGGTACGGTTCTGGAGATTTCACAAATATTCGTACCAAGAACCGAACCGAATCGTCCCGTACTGTACCGAACCGAAGAACCGAAATTAAGAACCGAATTATAACATTAGATGTGTTATTAATATATTTTATGTCAACTTTGATTCTATATAATATAGTAATAAATATTAACCTTTACTTAAATTTCATGCTTAGTAATACTTGATCTACAATTGAATTTTTCTATTATAAAATAATTAGTTAAAATAATAAGGAAGTTTAAAAATATTTTTTTAAGAAAAAAATATTATATTTTATTTAAATTTTAAAATTTCAATATTAGTTGCACAAATTTAGTTATAAATAAAATTTAGAGTTACTTATAAAGTTGATTTCAAAATAATATCTTTAATGTGAGGAAGTACTGATGAATGTTGGTTTTATTAAAGCATATAAAAATTAAATAAATAAAATTTAGAGTTACTTCTAGAATTGATTTCAAAATAAATCTTCAATATGATGAATTATTGATGAATTTTGTTTTTTTTAAAAAAATATAAAAATTAAAATATAACTAGTTAGTCATTCAAAATAATTTAAACAAATAAAAAACCACCGAAGATCCGAACTGAACCATACCGAACCGAACTGTCCCAATAGTCCCGAATAACGAACCGAAAAATAAAAATCTTCGAACCGAACCGAACCAACATTTTGGTTCGATTCGGTTCTGGAGATCGAATTTTTGAATCTCCGAAGTTTGGTACGGTTCTGTAGATTTATCAATCTCCGAACTGTACCGACCTACGCTCACCCCTAGTGGATGTTATTTACTCTTTCCGGCGACTTTTTCCGGTGACCTCTCGTTTATGCAAGTTTTAATCTTTTTCTTTCGATTTCGATCAAGCACGTGTTAGGGATGTGAGTACTTACTTTTAAGCCTTATAATCACGATTTTCGTACTTACTTGCTATCTTGTGCGTAGAAGTAATTAGGGCTTGCTCGTTTATTGGATTTTTAGTAGCTATTTTAGTTGCTTTGTTTTCTTTACTTTTCTGAGCTCGTTTATGATGCTTGGGGTTCATTGATTGTTGATTGCTACTTGAAAAATCGGGACTTTATATTTAGCTCGGTTATTTCGTAGTAGGATTTCAATTTTGGCTCTTGAGCATGCTAAATGGAGTTTGTTTCTCTTATTTTCTTCCTTGTTGCTTGTGCTCTCATTCACCTGGTTAGTTGCTAGGATTTCATATTTCGTTCACTTGCCTACTTGCTCGTTTACTTGCTTTCTTAGTCGTTTCTAGTTCCAAACCATCTCAACCCAAATTGATTAGAATGTTTAGGCATCATTTTCCTCTTATTGTAATTTGAGTGACCGAATAGCAAGTAAAGCTCTGAATAGCCTTCCCTCGAGATTAACCTGAGTCGGGTAACTTGGTTATCCTTTACCCACACTAAAATTTTACTAAACAAATGACGCCGTTGCCAGGGAAGGCAAGTAGGACGCCTAATTTGCTATTTGGTTGTTCGTTTTTCTCGTGTTTCTCTTGATTTTTATGCTTTTGTTTAATTTTTGTATTTCTCTTTGTTTCTCTTGACTTTCTAGGTAATTTTTGTTTTTGCTTGTGTTTTGATCTTGCTTCCCATTGGTACGCTCACCGGGCATAGTTGTTGTTTGTGTGTGTGCGAGGTAGACGAAGGGGTAGACCCGTAGAGGAGACACCATCGATCGACCTCTTCGTTGAGCTTAATATTGAAGAACCACAACCACAACCGGAGCCTGAAACCGAATCAATGGCGGGACATGGAGAGCAATTGCACCACCACCTCCCCCGAACATGTGATATTTTGCACTACCTATCATTGGAGACAACACTTCATGTCTCGTGCTCGGGGAGGCGGCCCGAAACTACGACCGTAAGATCATCCATCTAAACCAACTCCCTGTTAGAGTTGTATACCCGGCGTTCCAATTGGATTGGACGTATTCTACTTGTAAATACAATCTATTGGAATTATATTAAATAAAAGGCATTACTTTATTTTAAGAGTAAGCATTTATCATATATTTGCACTTAAGATAAAGTCCCTAGATCACTTATAGCTATAAGATATGGTTGTGCATAGAGATGGTGATCATGTAACATATCTTGAAAGCTGTGATCTTAAATACAGTTTCAAGTCGTTCGATGTTTCGAGATGGGATATCGAATAAATCTGGAAAAGACTTGCACATAGTATGTATGCTTATCGGATAAGAATGTTGCATTCCATCAACATTAGCGTGGGACGCAAATACATATATGTGGGTGCTTGTTAGAGAACAAGTTCACTGAACATGACCGTATGAAAATTCTTAATGAAAGTTTATCATGTCGAATAAGAATTTTCATGTTACAATAGTACATGATTAATCCTTAGACTTGAGGCACGATGGTTATTTTGTGCATAATATATTTTACTTTGATTTATCCTTTTTATTGCTAGCACAATCGTATAAAGGGATATTTTGGGTATTATATTAATGTGTATGAAAGTTTGTCAGTGGCCAACAAAGGATTCCACACTTATGAAGATAAGTGAATTTCCTATGTGTTTCATAGTTAGTAATTCAAAGTCCTTGGCCAAGGTGGGATGAATAGGGATTCATAAACGAATTACTAAACTTGAAATGGAATTATAGTTATTAAATCAATTTGGGTTTCGACAAAATCATACCCAAAGATTTAATCAGGAAATTGAATGTCGAAAGAATTTTACATGTATGGACTTGTAACCGAAATAGGTTTACTCGCTATTCACTTAATACTAGATTCATGCTACTTGCTAGATGTTCCCATGATCTGTGGGATCTTGAATTAAAGAGTTAATTCATGAATAAGAGTTAGTAAGATTAACTCAAATTACAAAGAGTTGTAAGCCCACTACTAGTATTAATAGTGAACCTAAAAGGTCACACCAAGTTTTGAATGAAAACAAAGTTGAAATGATAATTTCTAAAGAGTTAGAATTAATTGATAAAGATTAATTAAATAATATAATTATTTAATTAATTATCTAATTATGAATTAGATGTCAATTAAACGAATATTATAAATTAATCAATTGGATTGATTAATTTGATTTTGGATATTAATTAAGTAATTAATGTAATTACTAAATTAATAGTTGGATTTTAAAATATGATTTTAAAATTCAAATCTAAAATAATAATATGATTATTATAAAAAGGATAATATTATAATTGAGAGAAAAATATTATGTTGAAAAATATTTTCTGAAAATATTATTTTATTATTTTATCTTTAATATTATTAAAGATTAAAATAATGAAGAGACAAATAATAGTGGTTGATGGTGGTTATGAATCACTCCACATTATTAATTAAAAGTCAATATTTGGTATGATTTTTTTTTTCCCAAAACGGCAGAGGTAATATCATTCCACTGAAAGAGGACAAAGTCCTAATACAAAGTTCAACAATCGAAAAGGAAACATGGGAGACACACCCGAAGGTGGTCTAAAACCTCAACAAGAGGGAAATAACAACAAACCAGAAAAATAAAACAAAATATCAATATCTCCCTACTGCTCAAAGCCTAGAGAAGACACTGAAATCAACCAAAGAAGAGCATTAAAACTACTAAAATCAAAACTATAGACCAAAAGCAGATAAGTAGTGCAGCCAGTCTTCATGGGCAACCTTGATCACTGTTGCAGCTGGCATTTTGGACTTTTGAAAAACCCACAAATTCCTTGATTTCCAAAGCCACCAAAGGATGTACGTGGAGAGTTGGATTCTAGCTTCGGCTACTTTGGTATGATTATTTAAATAAAATTTGATTTTATTTAAAATTAATAATTATCAAATATTGATTATTTTATACTAAAATGCTTAGTATAAATAGGTGCAAAATGTTTGCACAAAATGCTAAGTCATTTTGAGAATTTATTCAAGAGTTGAAAAGAGAGAGAAAGAAGAAATGTTCTTCAAACTGAAATAAAATTTAAGGAAGAGTTCTTAAATTATATTAAAATAATATTTTATCTCCCAATTAAATCCTTTTATTCCTATATCGAAACCGATATTTTTCTACTAGCAAAGAAAGAGATATCGGTGTTGGATTTCAAAAGGTGGACTCTATTAGAGGAAAGACATTTGGATTCCTAAAGCGAGAAGAGATTCAACCGGAAATCGATTTCCTCAATCATCGTCAATTTTGAAGGAGTTCAAGATATAAGGTAATTTTCGAAATTACTTACTACAAATCATAATTTGTATAATTACATGTTTTTAAATGATGACGATCTGTTAATTCGCTATTTGTATCTATGGGTTGAGAAATTTATGGGATAAATGTTAGAGTAGTATACCCAGCGTTCCAATCGGATTGGACGTATTCTACTTGAAAATACAATCTATTGGAATTATATTAAATAATAGGCATCACTTTATTTTAAGAAAGCATTTATCATATATTTGCACTTAAGATAAAGTCTCTAGATTACTTATAGCTATAAGATATGGTTGCGCATAGAGATGGTGATCATGGAACATATCTTGAAAGTTGTGTTCTTAAATAAAGTTCCAAGTCGTTGTATGTTTCGAGATGGGATATCGAATAATCCAGAAAAGACTTGCACATAGTATGTATGCTTATCGGATAAGAATGTTGCATTCCATCAACATTAGCGTGGGGCGCAAATACATATATGTGGGTGCTTGTTAGAGAACAAGTTCACTGAACATGACCGTATGAAAATTCTTAATGAAAGATTTATCTTGTCGAATAAGAATTTTCATGTTACAATAGTACATGATTAATCCTTAGACTTGAGGCACAATGGTAACTTTGTGCATATTATATTTTACTTTGATTTATCCTTTTGATTGCTAGCACAATCGTATAAAGGGATATTTTGGGTATTATATTAATATGCATGGAAGTTTGTTAGTGGCCAACAAAGGATTCGACACTTATGAAGATAAGTGAATTTCCTAAGTGTTTTTAGTTAGTAATTCAAAGTCTTTGGCCAAGGCGGGATGAATAGAGATTCATAAACGAATTACTAAACTTGAAATGGAATCATAGTTATTAAATCAATTTTGGGTTTCGACAAAATCATACCCAAAGATTTATTCGGGAAATTGGATGTCGAAAGGATTTTACATGTATGGACTTGTAATTGAAATAGCTTTACTCGCTATTCACTTAATACTAGATTCATGATATGTGGGTTCTTGAATTAAAGAATTAATTCATGAATAAGAGTTAATAAGATTAACTCAAATTACAAAGAGTTGTAAACCCACTACTAGTATTAATTGTGAACCTAAAAGGTCACACCAATTTTTGAATGAAGGTAAATTCAAATAGTAATTCTAAAAGGTCACGCAACCTTTGGCTATTTGAGGGTACTAGAAGACCAGCTATGGCTGTGATTAAGATGGCTATGCATCAGTGGAGAGGTTTTTTAGCTAGCAGGGCTTGTTCCCCTTCTTCCTTTTGTAGCTAGAGCTGTGTGGTAGTTGTTTTTCCTCTTTGGGATTCAGTCTCTTTTTCTGTTTCTTTTATGTTCTTTTGTTAGTTTTCTTTGCCTTTGTTAGTTTGTTTGGTTGGTTGGGTTTGGTTTGGCTATGGCAAAGGCTCGGTTTTGAGTATGACCGCTTTGTTCATAGGTTGTTTTGTTGTTCCCGTCTTCGGGTTTCTAGGCCACCTTGAGTGGTGCTCCCAATTCCCGGCTTGTATTTGAACTTTGTATTATATTCTTGTCTATGAGTATTTCTATCGTTTTTTGGAAAAAAAAAAAAAATTCTAAAGAGTTAGAATTAATTGACAAATCTAATTTGATTAGATGTCAATTTATGGAATATATTAAATTAATCAATTGGATTGATTAATTGAATTTTGGATATTAATTTAGTAATTAATGGAATTACTAATTAATAGTTGGAATTTAAAATTGGATTTTAAATTTTAAATCCAAATAATAATATGATTATTAAATAAGAAAATTGGAAGAAATGATTAAAATAATAAAGTCTTGATAAATATTTTCAAGAATAATTATTTTATCATTTTATTATTTTACCTTTAATATAATTAAAGATTAAAATAATTAAGGAGACAAAATAATGATGATTGATGGTGGTTAAGAACCACTTCACATTATTTATTAAAAGTGAATATTTGGTATGGATTTTTAAATAAAATCTGATTTTATTTAAAAATAGTTAATTATCAAATATTGATTATTTTATACTAAAATGTTTAGTATAAATAGGTGCAAAATGTTTGCACATATTTGAGCTAAGTCTTTTTGCAAATTTCTTCCAAGAGAGAATTCATTCAAAGAGTTGAGTGATTACAAGAAAGTGTTCTTGAAAATTTTCTTATAAATATATTCTTTCCTATTGAAAAACCGAGTAGTTTCTACTAGCAAAGAAGCTATCGTCGGAACCGGAATTCAAAAGGTGGATACGTTTAGAGGGAAGACGTTTGGATTCCTAAAGCGAGTAACATCAAGGAATTGACGTTACCGAACCAAGGAGTTGACGTTACCAAACCGGAAATTGATTTCCTCGATCATCGTCGATTTTTGAAGGAGTTCAAAATCAAAGGTAATTTTTGAAATTACTTACTACAAATCAAAATTTGTATTATTACATGTTTTAAAAGATGACGATCTGTTAATTCGCTATATGTACGTATGGGTTGAGTGTTTATATCATAAATACTTGTTTTTGAAACATAATTTTCCGCTGCGTATAACCCGTACGGTACAGGCGAACCCAACAATAAATACTTGTTTTCGAAACAAATTTTTTGCTGTGTATAACCCGTACGGTACAGGCAAACCCAACAGTGGTATCAGAGCCACGGTTATCATCTTTAAAAACAGATTATGATTTGTTAATGTTTATGAGATAAATATGATAATTAAATGTTTATGAGATAAACATATTAATTATAAAATAAAAAAAATCACGAAATAAGTCATGAGTCGCGACATGGAGTCGCGAGTCACGACATGTAGTCGTGAGTCACGACTTGTAACTTACAAGTCGCGAATTCTATTTTTCGAGCCCCAGTTTCTCGCGAGTCGCGACATGAGTCGCGAGTCGCGACATAAGTCGCGAGTGGAGCCGCGAGTCGCGATTTTTCCCATATTAGCCTCTGTTTCTCTCGCGAGTCACGAGATGAGGTCGCGAGTCGTGACATGGTGTAGCGAGTCACGAGTCGTGAGTCGCGAAAGTCGCGAGTCGCGACTTGATAAAAATAAAAATATTTTTTTTTATTCATGTGATGAATGTTTTTATTTAGGGATGATCATGAGTCTTTTATTCAATATGATTGAATGTTGAATTTTTATTCAATATGATTGATGGATGCATTTTTATTCAATGTGATTGAACGAATGTAATTTATCGAGACCTGCGAGTCTCTTGACTTATGATTTGTAAAATTTTAAGTTTTTGTATCGTTAAAAGATAAGATCAAGGTGGAGACCGTTCGATGCAAAAGGCCCATGCCTGTGTGGGTAATTTTACAAGTTGTAAATCTCGAAGGCTTGTGCTTGTACGGGTAGATAAAATAAATAGTAATAGAAGTAGTTCTATTTATTTGTTTTATCACGTACATAGGCATAGACTCATTTTGGCTCGAATGGGTCGTATAGGCAAGGACATGATCATCCCACCATATGCATGCATTAGATGTATGTTAGGTTTATTTATGCTTGTGATTTATGTGATGAATAATGCGATAAATAAACACACGTAAAGATGGTAATTGATGAGATCTAAAGAACCCTAAAGAATTAATTTGATTAATTCTATATCAAATCAAAAATGGATAAAAATAAGTTGGAACTTATTAATCGAGGCCTTCCATCAAAAGTAGATGACATGATATGCTACGATGCTTTATCACCGACCATGAGTCGTGTGGTGGTTTTGTGTCGAAAGCTGTGATCCCTACTAAGTATAGTGATACTCGTGAAACGGATTCCTCTTTGTGTTGACCATGAGTCGTGGGACATTCTGGTGGGTCGTTATCATGAATGTTTGATGGGTTTGATTTGACACTGAGTAATATATACGGTCATAAAATTGAGGTATATAAGGAAAAGTGAGGCAAAACATCTTGAAGGTTGTATAGTGATACAATTTCAAAACGTTGACTACCGACAAAATTGTTTCATGAGTACTCATAAAATTGGGATATAGAATAATTTTATTTGACTTCAAGCCCACTATGAAAATTAGATTTTCATAACTAAAATAGTGTTTTAATTAAATTAGTGGGAGACATTTAATATTAAAGACCTAATATTAAATGAATATAAATTCCATAGTCTAATTATTTTTTGTTTCGTTTATTTTGTAGATTACTCTACTAAAATGGCTAAAAATCCAATTGCAAGTATCCTAGAACAAAACAAATTAACTGGACCAAATTTCAATGATTGGTTGAGAAACTTAAAAATTGTTCTTCAGTCTGAAAAATGGGAATATGTACTTGACAAATCCCCTCCTCCTCCACCCGAGGATCAGACTTCTGATGAGTGTGGAGAATACTTACATCATACTGATGATAATCTTCAAACTCGATGCTACATGTTAGCATCTATGTCAAATGAGTTACAGAGACAAAATGAATTATTCGATAATGCTTCTGATATCCTACTTTACCTACAAGAGTTGTATGGTGAAAAGACTTGGCACATTAGATATCAAATATCTAAGGAGCTTTTCAGGTGTCATATGACTGAGGGATCTTCAGTTCATGACCATGGGCAGAAGATGATAGCTCTTATAGAAAGGCTCTCGTCCCTTGGAGTCATTATGGATAATGAACTCTATGTGGATCTTTTACTGCAATCTCTGCCACCGTCATTTGACAGCTTTGTTGTTAATTTTAACATGCATAATATGGAGACTTCTCTCCCTGAATTAGTAAACATGTTAAAGACGGCTGAATCTACTATTAAAAAGGATAAGCTGGTGCTTCTTGTTGGATCCTCTTCTGGATCAAAGACTTTAAAGTCTAAGAAAAGGAAGGGGAAGGGAAAGGTTCCCAACAAACCCAACAAGAAGGCAAATAACAACAAAGGAAAGAACAAAGAGAAGGTTAATTCTCAGTCCAGTCATGAATGTTATCATTGTGGTAAAACTTGGCATTGGAAGAGTAAATGGAAGGAGTATCTTGCTAGCCTGAAAAGTTCAGGTATTTATTTTGTTGAAGTTAACTTATCAGTCAACGATTCTTCTTGGGTATTGGATACCGGCTGTGGCTCACATATTTGCAATGATTTGCAGATGATGGCAAGAAGTAATAAGCTAGAAGATGATGAAACAATCCTAAGGATGGGCAATGGAGTAAGAGTTGCTGCCAAAGCAATTGGGACTGTTTATCTAACTTTAAATAATGAACTAAAAATTTGTCTTACAAATTGTTTGTATGTTCCGGATGTTATAAGAAACATTATTTCTATTCTAGTAATGGATAGAGAAGGTTTTAAGTTCGTTTTTGAGAATAGAAGATGTTCCATTTTCAAAGATACAACTTTTATATATTCCGGAAATTTGACAAATGGGTTATATACCATTACACCACAAAGTCTCATTCTAACAATTCAACAAAATAAAAGGAAATTTGATAATCATAGTTTATTCACAATTTGGCATGCTCGATTAGGTCATATATCTGAAAAAAGGATTCACAAATTGGGACCAAAACTTGACCTTAGGGGAGAGGAACGGTTGCTTACATGTGAATCATGTCTTAAAGGTAAAATGACTAAATCACCATTTGTTGGACAAGTGGAGCGAGCTAAAGGTCTGTTGGATTTGATCCATATAGATGTTTGTGGATCACTAAATGTTAGTGCAAAGGGGAACTACCACTACTTCATAACTTTTACTGATGATTATTCACGATATGGTTATGTATACCTATTAAGGTACAAATTTGAAGTATTTGAAAAGTTCAAAGAATTCAGAAATGAAGTGGAGAAACAAATTGGTCGTAGTATTAAAGTTCTTCGATCGGATCGAGGAGGTGAATATTTGACCAATGAGTTTCTTGATTATTTAAGAGATAATGAGATTATTTCACAGTGTACACCTCCTGGAACTCCACAACTCAATGGGGTTTCAGAAAGGAGGAATCGAACATTGTTAGACATGGTTCGATCAATGATGAGTTCCACTAGTTTACCTCTTTTATTCTGGGGCTATGCCTTAGAAACAACAACACATATTTTGAATAGAGTGCCAAGTAAAGCTGTACCCAGCACACCTTATGAGATATGATGTGGCAAAACACCCTCGTACAAGTATATAAAAGTATGGGGTTGTACTACTTATATGAAGCAGTTAGTGGGAGGTAAGTTGGATATGAGATCCATCGTATGTAATTTTGTGGGGTATCCAAAAGAGTCTATTGGATACTATTTCTATGATCCCACTGAACAAAAGGTGTTTGTTTCGAGGAATGCTGTTTTCTTAGAGGAAGAGTTTCTCTCAAAGAATAGCAAAGTCATAGAACTTAATGAAGAACCACAAGAAATTCCACAAGATACCACAAATAACAGACCAGTAGAGACTGGACCATCTATAAAACAACCTCTTCGGAGATCTGAAAGGGTTTCTAGGGCGCATGAGAGGCTATACCTATTGTTAGAGAACAATGAAGAGGGACTCCTTTTAGATAATGATCCAATAAGCTATGATGAGGCAATGTCGGATATTGACTCAGATAAATGGCAATAAGCTATGCAATCCGAGATAGATTCCATGTATTCAACAAAGTATGGACTTTGGTTGAACCACCACAGGGTATTGTACCCATAGGTTGTAAATGGGTTTACAAACAAAAATGTGGTGGAGATGGAGAAGTAAATACTTTTAAAGCAAGACTGGTTGCTAAAGGTTATACTCAAAAACAAGGAATTGATTATAAGGAAACTTTTTCACCAGTAGCAATGCTTAAATCTATTCGGATATTGCTAGCCATAGTTGCGTATTATGACTACGAGATATGCAAATGGATTAGAAAACTGCTTTTCTTAATAGAAACATTAAGGAAGAAATTTATATGAAACAACCGCAGGGTTTCATATCCAATGGGAGCGAACAAATGGTTTGTAAGCTTCAAAGATCCATTTATGGACTTAAACAAGCTTCAAGGAGTTGGAACATTCGGTTTGATGAAACGATCAAAACGATTGATTTTCATCAAAATCTGGATGAAACATGTGTTTATAAGAAGGTTAGTAGGAATGTAGTTGCATTTATTGTTCTATATGTTGATGGCATTCTACTCATTGGGAATGATGTTGGAATGTTGCAGTCAACAAGGACATGGTTGTCTAAATAGTTCTCCATGAAAGATTTGGGAGAAGCATCCTTTATCCTAGGGATAAAAATCTATAGAGATATATTTAAAAGGATGATCGGACTATCCAAGTCTACGTACATAAATAAGGTGCTAAAATGATTTAGCATAGAAGAATCCAAACGTGGATATATTCTAATGAGTCATGGGATTTCACTTTCTAAGATGATGTCTCCAAAGACATCTGAAGAAAGAGAACAAATGAGTCATATACCTTATGCATCAGCTATTGGTAGCATTATGTATGCAATGTTATTTACAAGACCTGATGTGGCTCATGCACTTAGTGTAACAAGCAGATATCAGTCTAATAAAGAACACTGAAAAGCCGTTAAGATGATTCTTAAGTACTTACAAAGGACTAAGGATATCTTTATGGTATACGACAATGGAGAATTGAAACTAGAAGGCTTTACTGATTCTGGTTTTCAGTCCGATAAAGATGACTATAAATCCATGTCTGGATATTTATTTACTCTGAATGGAGCAGCAGTTAGTTGGAAAAGTTCCAAACAAGAAACAATTGCTGACTCTACAACAGAGGCTGAATATATTGTTGCATCTGATGCTGCAAAGGAAGCTGTTTGGATAAGGACCTTCATCCAAGGGTTGGGTGTTGTACCATCTGTTGTTGATCCAATAACGATTTATTGTGATAACAATGGGGCTATTGCACAAGAAAATGAACCAAGATCTCATCAAAGATCCAAACAAATTATGAGACGATACCATTTGATTAGAGAAATCATTGGTAGAGGCGACGTCATCGAGTCGACTCAGCAGAAAATATAGCAGACCCCTTAACTAAGCCTTTATCACAGAAAGTGTTCGAAGGACATCTTGAGAAGATGGGTCTAAGATACATGAGTGATTGGAACTATGGCAAGTGGGAGATTGTTAGAGTAGTATACCTGGTGTTCCAATTGGATTGGACGTATTCTACTTGTAAATACAATCTATTGGAATTATATTAAATAAAAGGCATTACTTTATTTTAAGAGTAAGCATTTATCATATATTTGCACGTAAGATAAAGTCCCTAGATCACTTATAGCTATAAGATATGGTGGCGCATAGAGATGGTGATCATAGAACACATCTTGAAAGCTATGATCTTAAATATAGTTCCAAGTCGTTGGATGTTTCGAGATGGGATATCGAATAAATCCGGAAAAGACTTCCACATAGTATGTATGCTTATCGGATAAGAATGTTGCATTCCATCAACATTAGCGTGGGACGCAAATACATATATGTGGGCGCTTGTTAGATAACAAGTTCACTGAACATGATCGTATGAAAATTCTTAATGAAAGTTTATCATGTCGAATAAGAATTTTCATATTACAATAGTACATGATTAATCCTTAGACTTGAGGCACGATGGTAACTTTGTGCATATTATATTTTACTTTGATTTATCCTTTTGATTGCTAGCACAATCGTATAAAGGGATATTTTGGGTATTATATTAATATGTATGAAAGTTTGTCAGTGGCCAATAAAGGATTTGACACTTATGAAGATAAGTGAATTTCTTATGTGTTTCATAGTTAGTCATTCAAAGTCCTTGGCCAAGGCAGGATGAATAGAGATTCATAAACGAATTACTAAACTTGAAATGGAATCATAGTTATTATATCAATTTGGGTTTCGACAAAATCATACCCAAAGATTTAATCGGGAAATTGAATGTCGAAAGGACTTGTAATCGAAATAAATTTACTCGCTATTCACTTAATACTAGATTCATGCTACTTGCTAGATGTTCCCATGATATGTGGGTTCTTGAATTAAAGAGTTAATTCATGAATAAGAGTTAATAAGATTAACTCAAATTACAAAGAGTTGTAAGCCCACTACTAGTATTAATAGTGAACCTAAAAGGTCACACCAAGTTTTGAATGAAAATAAAGTTGAAATGATATTTTCTAAAGAGTTAGAATTAATTGATAAAGATTAATTAAATAATATGATTATTTGATTTATTATCTAATAATGAATTAGATGTCAATTATAGGAATATTATAAATTAATCAATTGGATTAATTAATTTGATTTTGGATATTAATTAAGTAATTAATGTAATTACAAAATTAATAGTTGAATTTTAAAATATGATTTTAAAATTCAAATCTAAAATAATAATATGATTATTATAAAAAGGATAATATTATAATTGGGAGAAAAATATTATGTTGAAAAATATTTTCTGAAAATATTATTTTATTATTTTATCTTTAATATTATTAAAGATTAAAATAATAAAGAGACAAAATAATAGTGGTTATGAACCACTACACATTATTAATTAAAAGTCAATATTTGGTATGATTATTTAAATAAAATATGATTTTATTTAAAATTAATAATTATCAAATATTGATTATTTTATACTAAAATGTTTAGTATAAATAGGTGCAAAATGTTTGAACAAAATGCTAAATCATTTTGAGAAATTTTTCTAGAGTTGAAAAGAGAGAAAAAGAAGAAAAGTTCTTCAAACTAAAATAAAATTTAAGAAAGAGTTCTTAAATTATATTAAAATAATATTTTATCTCCCAATTAAATCCTTTTAATATTCCTATATCGAAACCGCTATTTTTCTACTAGCGAAGAAAGAGATATCGGTGTTGGACTTCAGAAGGTGGACTCTATTAGAGGGAAGACATTTGGATTCCTAAGGCGAGACGAGATTCAACCGGAAATCGATTTCCTCAATCATCGTCAATTTTGAAGGAGTTCAAGATATAAGGTAATTTTCGAAATTACTTACTACAAATCAAAATTTGTATTATTACATGTTTTTAAATGATGACGATCTATTAATTCGCTATTTGTATCTATGGGTTGAGTATTTATGGGATAAATACTTGTTTTCGAAACAAATGTTTCGCTGCGTATAACCCGTACGGTACAGGAGAACCCAACACTCCCGTCATTCCATGGCCTCGCCAAAGAGGATGTTCTCAACTTCATCCGAGACTTCTATGCAACCGTCAACACATTTCCCCTCCAAGGACTAACCGAGAATCAACTACGGATGAGGTGCTTTCCTTACACATTGAAGGATCAAGCAAAGACTTGGTTCATGACCTTGCTTCTAAACTCGCTCAACACGTGGGAAGCTGTTTATGAGAAATTCATGGGCAAGTACTACTCGCACCAAAAGACCACCGACCTTCGGACCCAAATTGCTAGTTTTGGCAAAAACATAGGAGAAACCTTTCACGAGGCGTGGGAGCAGTACCAAATTCAATGCCCCCATCATCACTTTTGCCTCAGGGTACTAAATCAATTCATCTACGATGGTCTCCACCAAACCCTTCAATACATGGTTGACCATGCGGCCGGAGGAGACATCGGGAGCCACACGACGGAGGAGATCTATGAACTCTATGAGATGTTGAGTGAGAATTCTCAAAGAAAGAGTGTTCATAAGAGGACCCCCGTAAATGAGGCTACACCATCGACCGGGTCCTCGAACGATGCCGTTCTTGCCAAGCTTGCCTCATTGGAGGAGGAACTCAAACAACTCTAGCTACGAGATGCAAAGTCGACCCAAGTGGTGATGGCCGAGGTGTGCGGTTGTTGTGGAGAGGCCGACCATGGAGGCCAGGAGTATCCACATTACATGGGGCCAACCTACGATCCAAATCTCGAAGAAGTCCCCAATGACATCAATGCTATCCAAGGGTATGCCCCCAGGTCCAAAACGATCCTTACTCGAACACCTACAATCCCGGGTGGCGAAACCACCCTAACTTCTCATGGAAGGACCCGAAAGTGACCTATGCACCCCAACCAACACCACAACAAGCCTATACCCAACCTCAACAATATGCTCCACCAAACAACCGACCACCATTTCAACCGAGGCCCGAGTTCCAGAGGTACCAACCGAGACCCGAATTCCAAGGTTATCCACAAGGGCGTGGAGAATTTGTACCGAGACAACCAATTCCACCTCCACCGGAGCCCGAGAAAGAGACTAAGGCGACCACCTCAGAAACTCGAATCGACAACATGGAGAAATATCTTCAAACCCTTGCTTCAACCGTATCCACCCTACATGAAACAGTAAAGGGCGTGCCTTCAATCCAAGCTTCTCTCAAGTGCCGTGAGATGCAAATGGGGCAACTTGGGACGTCCATTGGTGAGATGCAAAGGAACAACAAAAAAGATCGACTCCTGAGCCAACCCGAGCAAGCCCAAGCCGTGACGGTCCTATGAAGTGGAAAAGTGGTGGATAACCGGGTTGAGATGCCTAATGATGTGATGGTTGAGGATGTTGATGATAAGGATGATGAGGAGGAGTTGAATGTGATGATGGACTCCGAGAAGAACAAGAAGGTGATGACCGAGGAGGAACCTAAGGAGAAACCAAAACCCGATAGCCTTGATACCTTGCACAAGTCGGCTACCCCATACCACCTACCGATTCCTTACCCGAGTAGACTCTAAGATACAAAGAGGAACCGCCAGTTCAAATATCTATTCGACATGCTTTCCAAGGTAAATGTGAACCTCCCTCTACTTGACGTGATAAAAAATGTGCCGGTCTATGTTCAATTCTTTAAGGATTTGGCCTCGAAGAAGAGGAGGTTTGAGGATAATGAAAAGGTGATAATCTCCGAAATTGCTTATGTTGGATTTTAGTCATAAGACTCAATCGCACACGCAGCGAAATTTTAAAAAAATTTCTTACCAACAAGAAGATTCGGCTATAGCTATTCGATTTGATCCCAGATCACGTGAATGATACAGGAAAACTTACAGTTATTCGTCTTGCCCTCGACTTTGGTATCCACGCAATCCAGTTTCCCGATGCACGATCTAACGCCAATGAATCCCTCCTGGTGAAGAAGCTAGGAATCCTTAATCAAAAAGTAGGAGAATGTTTTATAGATTTCGTGATGTTACGCTACGTATCATTCTCCTTTTCTCATCTAATGATTTAATCTGATAATGACTATGAAGAGATAATGACCTATTTATAATTAGATCATACCTAATTATGTGGGCCTTAAGAAATCCTATAGCCCAATAAGTAAATGGACCTAATCCAATTGATAATTTAATTAAGTATAAATCTAATATAACTTAATTAAATATTTTGCATCAAATAGAAAATTACCTCTTTACTAATTAAGTATAAATTCAAAGTTAACTTAATTAAATATTTTCCATCAAATAGAAATAATCTCATTACTCATAAATAAATATTACAATCCAATTGAATATTTAACACTCTCGATTCTCTCTTAGTCGGAAAACTGATTGCATATTGTGTGACCCTATAGGCCTTCATATATTGACATAAATCTAATTTATGATCCTTACGAAACTCCTAGACTGCGTCGAAGGACGAACTCAAAATATGAAGTACGTTTACATGGACAAGCAAACAAACCTTTAGTGTAGAACTCAATAGTGATACGGTCCATTCATTCACGAACCACTCGATTAAGCTTAGGATTTGAACGTGTGTCTACCCAAATAGCTTAATCATTTTATCTCATCTAGCTGGTTGATTTTATCAATTATATTTGAACACCATTTCAAATATAATCACGTGCATTGACAAATGACTTTATCAACCCAAGATAGAGAAAACGAGTGTTCTCTTGAAACAATATTCTAGGAATGAATCCTATCTTGGCTCAACTACCAATTCCATATATATCATGATCTACCCAACACAAGACCGTGTCTACCCATAAGGGCGTAAACTTTGGACTAGGTCTAAGTAAATCACTCTATACATGAATTGCGTATTGACCTCAAGTCAAAGGACTATTACACCATTCCACACACCGATACTTCCATAGACACATAAACAAATAGTTTATCAGTAGGTTATGCCAATACTCTCTAAAGTATTCATGTGTCCATCATGAATAACAATTATTCATAGCAGTGAGACATACTATATTCTCAAAGAATGAGATGCAGAGCACATGTCAATCTATCATGTATCATTCATATCCCTTTCTTAATGATCATCGATTGAGGCAATTTGAGAGTTATACTATATCAATTAACATCTCACTCTGTGAATGACAGTATCGACTCAAGGAGCAATTAATTAATAAATTGCAAACAATCAATCAATTATTTAATTAATTGCAATACCCTAATTATAATCTAATATAATTATTAATGCGATCATGTATATATGTCCTTAAAATGATTGTCTCTAGGACACATATATCAACAATCTCCCACTTGAACTAGAAGCAATCACCAATGTATCTAATACCCATTTATTCAATATGACTATTGTGCTCAACCATCCACAATGGTTTGGTGAATGAACCATTCAAATAGTGTTCAGCTTGAACACATTCTAACTTATTTCTCCTCTATCAATTATCTCTAAATAAATGATAGTGCCTATGTACGTGTTTATTTTGTTGTTGGATCTTGGTTCATTTGCATGTGCAATCGCACTATTTTATCATAATATGGAGATATTAGATAAATGACACTTGGAACTACCTCTAGTTTATTTAAGAACTTGTGTATCCAAACAACCTTCATTGGCTTTTGATGCAACAACGTACTAGGCCTTTGCGGTTGAATTCACAGTGGTTTATTGCTTGGAACTATTCCAACTCACTGTCTCATCATTGAAATGAATATAAAAGACTATTAAATTATTATTCTCACCATAGAATAAAATATATTTTTAGTCCATCTAATGCACTAAAGATAGTCTTAGTAGTTTTTCTATATACCTCCCCAGGATTTTATTGGAATCTACAAGTAATACTAAGTGCGTAATCCATATAGACCTCGTACATGTCATAACATGCATGATAGACTCCATCGCATAAGCATATGCGATCTTCTTCATGCACCCAAGTTTGGCATCAACTGAAAGACAATCTTTCTTTGCCACCTTGATGTCATGTCTATTGGAATATTCATTTTCTGTTAGAATTTTCCATGGAGAAGCACTTCAGTACCTTGACTATACACATGGACCGTGAAACTCTAACACTCTATTAGGTTTATCTCGGTAGATCCTAATTTCAAGAGTATAGCAGGTTTCACCCAAGCTCTTCACAATGAAGGTGCTTGATAATTAATATTTCATGGATTGCAGGTTAGGAACTTCATTTCATTATCTATATGTCACATACATATATGATAAAAATAATATTATCCTCATTGCGTTTACTATAAACGCATAGATCCTTCTTACTTCTCACAAATTCAAACAGTTATGTAACTTTGTAGAAAAAGATATTCCAACTCCCAGAGACTTGCTTAAGTCTAGTATTGGACCTTAGTAACTAGCATACTAATTTTAAATTTGACTTGGATGTAAAACCTTTAGGTTGTATCATTTATACATCCTCCAATTTCCCATCAAGGAAAATGATTTTAACATCCATCTATCAAATATCATAGTCAAAGTATGCAGTTATTGCAAGTAAAATCCAAATGGACTTAAATTTGACAATTGGTTAAAAGGTCTCATCATAGTCAATGCTTTCACGTTAACTATACCCTTTATTAAACAATCTGTCATTCTAAGTTTGTACTTTGCCCTTTACATCTGTTTTCTTTTGAAAACTCACTTGCATCCAATAAGTATAACCCCAATTGGCAAGTCAACCAAGTTTTAAACTTGATTCGTGTACATCGAGTCCATTTATGATTTTATGGCATAAAGCCATCTCTCTAAGTCCATGTCTTACATAAACGCAATGTATGTCCTAAGTTCATCCTTGTTAGAAATCTCCACATCGTCGTGATCCTTCAAGAGGAAAGACAGTCAAATTGGTTCATGACAAGTTCTAGTCAACCTACGGAGTTTTACATTTGCATTTGTTGTTATATATTCTGATCATGAAGAGATTCTTGTATGTTGGCATTTTTCAACGATCAGAGGGTTCTCAAAACCACGTTTGCGTCCGTTTATTAAGAATGAACGACATCCAAGCCATTATGTATTGGTTATATATGAGTGTGCTGCACTTCTGCAGTTTCACCCATATTACTCCCACTAGCTAGAAGTTGTCCATCAAATGACAAATTTCTTTCAATAGATTCACCAATACCTCCCTCTAAATCATTGGCAATACGAAACGACAATTCTTGAACCTCAATGTTATTTTGAATTTCTTGAACTTTTCAGGTTCTATCACAACACGACCATGTTCCTAGAAGAAACAACATTCTTCTGGAAACTTCGTCTATCTAAAGACAAATACTCTATATTCCCTATGAAGATAGAAATAGTATCCTCGTGTGTCCTTTGGATAGACTTCAAAATAACATTTCTCGTTTTAGATTCCAATTTATCAGTTAAAATTTTCTTTATATATGCTAGGCAACCCCAGGTTCGCATATGTTGAAGACAATGCCTCGTGCCACGTCATGATTCATATGACGACTTTACAACTGACTACAGTGGAACTCTATTCAGAATGTAAATTGAGTTCAATAAGGTATAACATCAATGATATATGGAAGAGTGGTGAAACTTAGCATAGATCTAACCTTATCTAATAAGGTTCGATTGCTCCTTTTGAAGACTTCATCAAATGATTCAAAGGAGGTATCTATTACAATTTGGACTCCATGAAATTTTAAGTAATAAAGGAACTTCATACTTAAGTATTCTTCTCCTCTATCAAATCGAAAAGATACTTTAGTCATGTTGTTTCTCTACTCCAAAATTTTACTTCTTGAATTTTCTAAGGCTTCGATTTGTGTCCGTAAGACACACATTACTCAACCTCTAAATTCATTAGTAATGGAGTACAAAAAGTATCTCCTAACTTGAGTTTCGTAAAGTCCACATACATTAATGTAGACCAACTCAAACATTCTATGGCTTTTGTCCCTTTCCAAGAAAAAGAGCTTATTTGTCATCATTTCATTTAAGACAAAATCCACAAATTCCATGTTACCCAAAGTCACATGGTGTTAAGTAATCTAATGTACTCAACATTGTCTCATTGATGTGACCAAATCTATAATGCCATAAGAAAATGGAGACCTTTCGTATTACTTTGAACTTTTGTTTAAACAAAAAAATTCTGTGTAGTGTTTTTAACACCTTGTGCCTTGAAACATATACAAGTTCTCTTCCAATGTCATTTTCTTTTCAGAAAATACATATATCTTTGAACAATTTAAGCTTTTGTTCATCCTTCCCTTAGGCTTCTAGGTTATAGGCCTAGAAACAATTTCAGCCTCTCTTCTACTTACTCTTACCCTTAGTAAGATTTAGCAGAAAAACTCACCATGAGTACAACCTTTCCTAATAGTAAATGGACTGTAAGTCTTGAGCATGTTTTACAATGAAGACATCGTTGTTCTCGTATCATTTCATATAAAATTCACAATGAAGTTAAAATACGAGACTAGAGCGACGTCAAGATGATATTCATAGTGACGTGATCTGGAAGCTTCATTCACACAAAGTCAGGCTCCCAAGTTGTCAAATCATCTCCACGACATGCACACAGACTTTACCCAATCATGTAGCCTGCATTTGAAGAGATCTCTCAACAGTTCAAACTCCAAGGTTTGAGACTATGGGTCATAGAGTCTCTTTTAATGCTCTAACATCTGATTAGGATCATATCATATTGTCTCTTTAACCGAGTTGATATAGAAAACAACAAGAAACATTACACTGAAATTTTATCATCCTAATACTTCTTATGAGTATCATGGGTAAATGCATAGTACCCAGAAAAAGTCTTGTTAGGTATGATAGGAAGCTTTGCGTCCAACACATATTCAACTCATTTTTATCCTAACAACAACCACAAAAGGTGCAGTCAATCCAGATAATTCAGTCCAGTCAACTTATTCATTTCCATAAGACATTTCAATGATAAATTCAAAATTCTATTCAACCGAGAGAAACATATCGAACAGGAATATAAAACAACTTGATCACATTTATTAACTAAATTAACATGGCTTTTAATTAATTCAGCTCTCACTATTTTTACATACTCTACAACCCCTTCAGAGGAGTACGGACTCATATCAAATATAGTCATAGTGAGCCAAGATCCACATCCATCCGATTATACTCCCAGCTAGGGCTGATCACTATAATGGATGTAGTGGTATATATCTAAACCAATTGTAAACAATTACAACTCTTGGTTGATCAAATCAAATTTGATTGACGTTCTTAGGTCATTCCGACTCTGGGCAACAAGAATTAGCAAAGTAAGTCAAAACCATCACACGATCACAAACATATGTATCTATGAATGAGTCTGAGCCTCATAGACCTAAGCAAACACTGGGGTGTAAATACTTTTGGACGAAGAGGTTTTGCACTCATTCAATTGTGATGGGTGACATTATGCATCAGAGATGAGACTTAAATTTTATTAGGGGAACATTTGAACGGGGTATTAAATATCACATATTCAAATAAGATCCAACTAATAACACATATCGGGCACCGCCTACCCGAGCATAATATAATGCGGTCCGACAAATATTGGGCACCGCCTACCCAGGCATAATATGGCGGTCCGCAAATACTGGGCGCCACCTACCCAGACAATATATAACGCGGACGCTAACTAAAATAAATAAACTATTTAAATTATTTCAGTTAGACAAATAAGAGCAAATAATCTAATTATCATGCATTTATAATATTCCAAACACATAAATATCTATTCAAAATACATATGCCAAGCAAATTCATGGGTCAAAATAATGTGCTAAAATGATTATCAAAATACATTTTTGTGGGGAACATGTTTTCGAATGTGAGTTTAGTTCTATGATTACTAGAGGATAATGAGAGTTTCATAATCGTATGATTGTTAACCTTGGACCA